>JAYESA010000015.1:167061458-167220398 GCA_036927795.1 Iris macrosiphon
TTAGTCCCTCTTTTACAATATATCTTGTACAAAGTATAGTAGTAATGCTGTGGCAACGCACTGATGTACATAGTTTTCGTAGATTGGGCATGGTCCTTTCGACACGAACCGATTGTAGCAAAGATGAAAATTTCGGCTACGCCACTGACAGTAGTTTTAATTAAACTGAGCGAGGTGAAGGCAAGGAAGTGCCGCGGCCGGTTGCTGCAGCTGGGCGGCGGTGGTGGTGGCGGCGTCGTCGTCGTCGTCGATGATCGGAATAGGTCTTTCGATCTTCTTCTGCGCAGCTCCGCTGCACATCATCTCCTTCTCCAGGTGTAGACAGTAGCTCTCGAACACGCGCAAGCTCAGCGTCACTTGGAAGTCCAGCAAGAAGAGCAGCTCAAGCTCCAATCGATTCAACTCCACGTTGCTCACCCCTCCAACTTTCGCGTAAAATGCATTGTTTTGGTGCCTAATAACAAAAAAGAGAGAGAGCAAAATAACGTGTGCCCATTGTGTCTGTGTCGTATCCGTGTCCGATCGATAACAAGTAACTCAGTGCTTACGTACGTGTCGTCGAGGACCTTGGACGCGACGAGGACGCTGGTGAGGATGAGGCGGTGCACGTTGAGGGAGACCACCATCGAGCCGGGCCGACGGTGGGCGGCCCGGTCGATGTACGCGAACCCGACCACGAAGCAGGAGGGGCTGCAGCCCGTGAACCGGTGGATCCGCTCCACGTAGCTCCCGATCCCTATGCTCGGGGCCCGGGACCCGCAGAAGCCCTCCAGCCCCCTCCCCGGCCCCTCCTCCGGCGGCGGCCGGTACTCCGGCGCCACCAGCTCGTTCCGCGACACCAGCCTCTCCAGCACGTGGGACACCGCCGACAGCACGCGCGGGGCCGGCTGGCTGCTCTCTTCGTCCATGGTCTCCATTGATTCTTATTCTCCAATTGTACTCTCGTGTGTTTGCGTTGTGGTGTAGACTTGGAGAAGGTCGCATAGATGGGTTTATGCGGGAGGGATGTTTGGGGGATATTTCCGTCGGTTGGATGGCGGGTTGCCACGTATGCATGCGTTATCCGTCGGTGGTTTTTTTTTTTTTTTTGGGAAAGCTGTATGGACCATTGGCATGCCGGGGTCAAAATCAACGAAAAAAAATATAAAAAAATAGTTATATAAAATTAGTCACAAAATAATATTTTTTATAGGTCTTATATTCTAATTTTTTTTTATTGTAGTTGCTCAATTTTTTTTTTCATGTGTTGTGGTGTAGACTTGGGGGGAGTTCGCATAGATGTGTTTATGCGGGAGGGATATTTGGGGGATATTTCTGTGGGTTGGATGGCAGGTTGCCATGCGTTATCCGTTTGTTTGTTTTTTTTTTTTTTTTTTTTTTTTTGGGAAAGTAGTATTGACCAGTGGCATACTGGGTCAAAATCGACTAATAAATTTTTAATCGAAACAAATTATAAAAAAAAAGTTGCATAAAATTGTCACAAAAATATATTTTTTTATATTTAATCTTGGTCGTCTATTCTAATTTTTCTATTATAGTTGCTCAATTTTTTATCCTTCAATTCAAAATATCATTAACATTAAAGTATATATTTCTAACCCAATAAAATCAGAATATTAAACTTTAACGTCATTCCAGTCATGTCATGCAAGACATTTTAATTAATTTTGACCATTTGATCGAAATAATTCTATAATTTTAATCATGAAACTTGTCATCATTCGGTCTTATGATGATTAAATGTTATTTTCTTCCTCAAGAAAAAAAAAATACTAAAAATATTTTATTTCTAACCACTAATTTACTTTGTCTTCATATTTTTTATATTTTTTAATCGAAGAATGTTATACTAGCAAATAATTTCATCCATCTAAAAGCAAATTAAATATTGTCATATAATAGCAAATTCAATTAGGACTTGAATCAATTTGAGGATGAATCGGTTAAAAAATTTAAATATATTTAAAAGTGTTATATGATGAATGTTTGAGAGGTACAGTGCCGCGAAAAAGGGAGTATATATATATATATATATATATATATATATATATATAATTGAGGGGGATCATATGACCCCTATTGTCCTATTCTAGCTCCGCCCATGGTATTGACTATGGAGCATGGATATATACATAGAGATGGCAAAGGAACAGATAGAGTCCGGAGACTATATATACCTTCCATCCTCGTTTTTGAGTAGTATTTTCGTTTCCGTTAAACAATGCACTCTTTGTCTCTGTTCCGTCCCGTCCCGTTAATACTATAGGGGTCGGATTTCTCCGTCCCCGTCCTCTGTCTATCGTTAACAAATTTTTCTATACATTATAAGCTGCAAAAAAAATTAAAAAATCATAAATATATATATATATATATATATATATATATATATATATATATATATATATATATATATATATATATATAAAAGACAGATTAATAAAATTCTGTTACCATAAAAAACATATACCAGTAGATTAAAAAAATGATAAGATACAACAAAAATAGAATATTAATCTCACAAAACATATTTCAAACAGAGGTATAGAGTTTCATACAACAAAAAAATATATAGATATAAGTAAACGGGGTCAAAAATTTATAGGGATGAGGAGTATTGTATCCATACTCAGTCCTGAACCGGCCGGATTTTCTTTTTAATCTCCATTCCCGTTTTTAAATTCCCAAACCCACCACCGTCGGAAAAAAAAAAATTTGATCTCTGTCGGCTTCGGTGGAAATTGTCCTCCTAGATATACATGCTTTAGCTAACGTTGTTGGTTCTTGAATCAATCTTTATAGTTTCATATTCGAATTTCCTCCATAACGTTCGGAACCTGACGTAACGTTCGGGACTTTGTGTACATTGTATTGTTGTCTTTGGACCTACTGTTCTCCAACTTTCATTTTTTATAAATGGAAGAAATAATACGTCCCCGTAATTCAATTTATTAATTTTTTGTCACCCAACCAAGATCTTATACCTCTGTTCGGTAATCACTCGAGTGGACCCACAATCTGATAGGATAGTACTCCTAAAGTATAGTTTCATATTCTACAGTTTTATAGAATACAAGTGTGCTGATGGGATAGTACTCCTATGGACCCACAATCTGATGGTGAAAACTGTTAAAAATAAAGGAAATCTATAAGGCACTGTACATGATAAAAAGAGGATTATTTTGGATAAGGATATCATATTTATGATCAGAAAATTTACTGTAGCGAAATAAATTTATATTAAATTTATCTAAACGAAATAAGTTTGTGTTATTTGGAAAAAAAGTCAGCCTCCGCCAACAGCGTTGGCGGAAAACACAACCGCTATACACGTAAGCAGCAAATTTTTTTTTTTTTTTTTAAAAGTGGGCCCCACGGCCAATTTCCGCCAACAGAGTTGGCTGAAATTAGGGGGGGCCAATTTCAGCCAACTCAGTTGGCGGAAATTGGCCCGTGGGGCCCACTTTTTTTTTTTTGGTTTTGTTTGGTTTGGTTTTTTTACTTTCTTTGGTTTGTTTTTTTCGTTGGTTTATTATAATTAGTTATTTTTTTGTTTTATTTATTTAGTTTAGTTTAGTTTAGTTTTGTAATTAGAGTTAAGTAAATTTATTTTAACGAAATAAATTTAAAATAAATTAATTGGAAAGAAATATTTAGACTAGACATATTATTTTCGGAAAATAAAAAAAAGTAAATAAAGAAGAAGAAATTTTTTTGTTTTATTAGTTTATTTTTCATAATAAACATAAAATAATTAATTTAAATGTTTCTAAAAAAATTTTGGAGATCGAAACATCATTTTAAATCCGTGGGCCCCCACATCCAATATAAATTTATTTCACTACAGTAAATTTTAAATATTCAAAAATAATATTACCGAAAGTCAAATTTGGAGGTCGAAACATCGTTTTTTGACGATTCTAAAATTTTTCGAAGTCCGTCAAACGGTGAAACAGTTTATCCCGTAGTACTTTTCCATACGATCATTTTGGCTCAAACTGGAGCTTGTTTCGATCTCCCAGTCAAAAGTTATGATACTTTAAAGTTTTAAAATTTATATTTTTGCCTGTAACATATGCATCTTGTTTCGGATAAATTTTTTTTCTACATGATTTGTGTTACTCTCGTCGAAAACATACAAATCGACTTATTATTTGACAAAAAACGATTTCAAAACAAGTACTTATGGCCGCTCGAAGTCTGCTCGACGGCAGACGTAATAGTCTTACGACAGATTTTTTTTTTTATTATTTTTTTAACGTCCGTTAACGACGAAAAAATTTACGATAAAAATATAATATTTATAAATATAAACGTCCAATTCATATTGATATTTTTTTCCTAATTTTTTAAACTTTTATGCTTTAGATGGAATTTATACAAATTTTGATGCTTGGAAAACAAAGTTCCTAAAAAAATATTTCTAAATATTTCTTTCCAATTAATTTATTTTAATTTCATTTCGTTAAAATAATTTTACTTAAATCTAATTACAAAACTAAACTAAACTAAATAAATAAAACAGAAATATAACTAATTAAAATAAACCAACGAAAAAACCAAACCAAAGAAAGTAAAAAAACCAAACCAAACAAAACCAAAAAAAAAAAAAAAAAGTGGGCCCCACGGGCCAATTTCCGCCAACTGAGTTGGCTGAAATTGGCCCCCCCCAATTTCAGCCAACTCTGTTGGCGGAAATTGGCCGTGGGGCCCGCTTTTTTTAAAAAAAAAATTTTTTTACTGCTTACGTGTACAGCGGTTTTGTTTTCCGCCAACGCTGTTGGCGGAGGCTGACTTTTTTTCCAAATAACACAAACTTATTTCGTTTAGATAAATTTAATATAAATTTATTTCGCTACAGTAAATTTTCTGATTTATGATTTAATTAGACTTTAGGTACTAGATTTGTCAGTTTTAGAACTTAGATAGCAAAAATTTTTTAGTGACACATTTTAGTGACGAACATTCGTCATTAAAGGTTCATTTCGTCACTGAAAATCAAATTTTGTTATTAAATATGTCACTAAAAATATTCGAATTTTCAAATTCTAAAACTGACAAATTTAGTATCCAAAAGTCTAATTAGTTTCTAAATCTGGTATCTTTATACAAAAAAATCCATAAAAAAATCTATAATATATCATATGAAAATAGATCTACATAAATATTTACTTACCATATTATAATAAAAAATATTATTGTTTAATGCCATGCAGGATAGGAATAAATCTAGAAATCAACTTATTCAAGACATACATTTTATAGTTAACTTTTTGTATAAAAAAATTAGCACGTAGTCATATAAAAACTTCTTAAAAGAACTTAACGCATAGGATTGGAACCTACCAACTAATATTTACAAAACAAGTCTAAGTGAATTTGTGTGGATTTTCCCGCACAATGGGCCCAAATAGTGTCGGAAAAAAGAATAGAAAAGAGGATTGGGCCCACTTGAGTTTCTTGCATTTTCTCATCCATTGAAAGACTTTATGGTCTCGTTTGGTTCCCAAAATCTGGACCTAAAAAGAGAAAAGTGATTACTTTCATATGTTTGTATTACAAATAAAATTGACTCCCAAGAAAAGAAAAAAAAATAGAAGAGAAAAATTTCTTCACTCATCCTATGGATTCACTTTTCCATTTCTAATTATTCACTTTCTATTCCAATTTTTCGAACATTTACAAACATTGAATTTTTTAAATAGAAATTATAATTTTTCAATATATATATATATATATATATATATATATATGTATATATGGGTCCGGATCAAGATACTCGTCCACGGAGTCCCGCCGAAGCCCCGCCCCTCTGCACCATCAGATCGGGGGGTCGTGTGAGGACCACGTAGGGCGCGCACGCGCGTCCGCTCGATCCAACGGTCGAGGATCGCGGGACTTCGACGGAACTCCGAAAACGGAACTCTCGATCCGAATATATATATATATATATATATATATATATATATATATATATATATATATATATATATTATTGAATTTGCGTCAAAATTCTCTGACGAAATAATCAATATTAAACAGCTACAAAGATTCTTATGAGCTCTTAACTATGTAGCTGAATTTTACAAAGATATCGTCAAAGATACAAACAATTTGTATCAAAGATTACGTAAAACTCTTGTCCCGTGGAATATATATATATATATATATATATAATATATAATAATATATTTTCTTTCCCTTTTGCGTACCAAACTAGCCATTATTCAATTTCTTTAGTTGTCACACCCATCCGGCCTCCTGAAACCAAAAAGGACTGAATAAACTAGCCACTTCTCAATTTCCTTAATTGTTGCCAAATGGAGATAGCTAGTATTAGCTTAAGTAAAATAAATAAGGATCCTTCTATTTGGACCGCACTTTTTGCTCGCAGATTGGCCCACAAAGTCACGTTAGGACCTCCCACTGGCCGAGGGTTCGGTAGTGGGCCCAAGCTAGCAGGAGCCTAGTGGGCTGCTGTCGCGTGGTACCGTGGACCAATCTGCGAACAAAATTTACGATCTGTTTAGCATTTTTCAATAAATAAATATTATATTTCATACCACTAGAGTGGAGTCCGAAACTCTGTCTATGAGTTTCATAACACAACCACGTCTATGTGCACAACACAAAGTCATTGACATGTGATATCAGTAGTAACCTTATATTCGTGATCATTTTTTTTTTCCTTCTTCGATTGTGTATAAATGAAAATTTCAAATAAATATAGCTTATTATTATTATTTATCTACTAGCACTGCTATTTAAATTGTTGAACTATACTAATCTCTACTCTTATAATGAGGCTTGAAAACGATTCAAATTGAACCGTTTAAGTCGTATGTAAATATTCCGTTAACTATTTTTTAAAAATAATTAATTATTTAGCTATATAATATTATTTATTTATAACTAAATAATTATAACTTAAGTGGTTAAGGTGAGAGATATTTTTTTTAATTGTTTGAGTTCAATTCTTAGAAATAACAATATTTATAATAATTATCTATATATATATTTTTTCATATATTTTTACGCACATATACATTACTAGTATTTATAATTAAACAAAGTGTCTTTAGGGACGAGATAAAATGGTAAAAATAAAGCTGGCACTAAAATATACTGATATTTTCGACAAAATAAGACAATAAGTTAATAGTTTAAAATATATTATTAAAATTAGTTTATAAAATTGCTTCAGTATTAATAATACTTCAGTTATGGGAGTCAATAGAGTCGAACATTATTGGTGAGCGCATCCGATCTGAAAGAATGAATGTCGACAGAAATTTATGACACAAAAGCCCCTACTCCTAGTAATGATAGATAGCAAAGTTATGGATAAAAGGGTCTTCTTAAGCGAATAAAGACAAAATACTGCTGGCAATGGAACATCGGGATCCAGAACAAAATATGAAATCCCGACAGCACCCCTCGGTGTACACGTATCTTTTAAAACTTTATATTTTGTAGAATATATATATATAGTTCATCGGAATTTCAAACGAACTAGCATGCAACAAGATAATCGTTCACAAGTTGATTGACAAGCATAAAGTAATCCAAGTCTACTTAGAATATATATACTTCTTCTATGATTGTGCTATGTATAGAACACACCTTGTTATGCAATAAACTGATCAGAAAAACTATGCAAAACAAATCATGCTATGTAACTTGTCTCATGCGGACGGTCGCCGGGGCACTGGGACCGATCTGATCCGGATGGAACGTTCTGAATAGTCGTCTGTTGGAGGACAAAATGGCATATAGCGGGTGCCACCTGCATTGCATACCATTTTCGTTCCGTGATTATAACCCGTCCTTTATGGCATCATGCTAGTCACCCCTCATCGTATATTTAAACTGTGCAAGCTAACTATGTCTTCGTGATCAGGGAAGGTCATGGTAAGTATTGTGCAGGTGGTTCAGACGGACAGGTAAAAGTCACCGAACGATGGCATGCTTATTTTATTAAACTTTCAAATCAAATGCTTGCTTGTAAAATGAACTAAGGCAAGATAGAAATATCACTTAATAACTTGCATGCTTCATATAAACAACGTGTTGATTTGTATAGTTGGGTTAGCCCGCCTTCACCAGTGCATTTTGATGTACTGACTCTCGTTGCAACAAATTTCCCGCACCAAGGAGTTCCTGCAAGAAGCTAAAGCGACTTCCCAATCCAGTCCACCTATCGACACGTCCAGTTCGTTCCCTTGAAGTGTGTCTTGCAAGTTCCAGGAGCTCGTGCACATAATTTATGCAGCTCTGAGGAAAGGCGATAGCTTCGCCCGAAGGTGTCTATAGCTTTGAAGTTTTAGTAAAAGGATGTAATGTACAGGACGATTATCTTATTTTGCATCCACTTTTGTAAGCCCGTGATACAATTTTCTGACTCGTTCAAGAGTTTGTAAATAGATGTTCATTATCAATAAAGAGAACTTTTTCATGCTTCATCATTGTGTTTAATTATCTGCGTACTCTGAATATGTGCTCGTTATATTAAATACCTTAGCCTTGTGCGTTGCGCAACCTAGGCACGCACGGCATCACGTCCGGGGGACGACTATCGATTCTACGAAATCGGGACATGACATATTGGTATCAGAGCACTGCTTCAAGTTTATTTGACCCTCGTTTCGGAAAAGTTCCTTTAACGATCTATTCTCTACGAGAACTCTTGAACTCGTTTGGCCAAAATGAGATACGTTTCATACAGTGGCTCCATAATACATTATGAGCCTGTTGCAAGTTACTTTCTTTTAAAGGAATGACTCAAGCGCAAGCATCCGTGCTAGCACCTGGAGAAGTACAAGCCCAGAAAAGTAGTTCCGGCACATCGGGAAGTTCCAGAAGCCAGTAAGCCATGTCCCCTGTCGACCCAATTGAGCGAATAATGCGGATGCTTCAAGCAAGCCAGCAGAGAGATGAGGCTCGCTTTAAGCGAGCCGAGAAGCGGACGGAAGAGCGACAAAGCAAGTTCAAAGGCAATATAGAAGCCCAATTTACAGTCTAATATAAGCATGTAGATGTCCTACAACAGATCGTTTAGACCTTGGCCTCCAACCATTCCGCAACAACAGCAGCGACACCGGTGGAGCGACCCACCCCTGAAGTCGAAATGCCTCAAAATCCAAGGAAGAAGGAAGTGACTACCTTCGACTTTTCTGACTTCGAGAAGGTCTGCAACATGTCTTTCAAAGGGACTGAGGATCCGGTCGTGGCTCAAGATTGGTTGGCAGAGCTTGAAGATCACTTCAAACTACTTGAAGTACCTGAGGAAAAACAAGTTGCGTGTGCCCAATTGCAGCTCCGTTTGAACGCGCACGATCGGTGGAACGTATATCGTAGATCACTCTTCGCAGACATTGATGGAGAGACGGTTGTGTGGGCTACCTTCCGTAGCACGTTCGAAAAGGAGTTCATATCCCCTCCCGTATGTCAGCAAAAGGAGAACGAGTTCGTGCAGCTTCAACAAGGCAATATGACCGTGAAGCAGTACTCCGTTGGATTCAATCGGCTCGCCAAATTTGCAAGTTCCTACCTACATGATGCGACAAGTCATGCAAGACGATTCGAAGGCAGCCTGCGACCTGCCATCCACGCGCATGTGGTCGTTCCCTAATATCTGACTATGCAAAAAGTTCTCAACCATGCCCTTTCCCTCGAACCGCAGTATCATTCAGTTGCTGTCGGCGCTTTGCATACTTTCAATCACAAGCGCCATAGCAACGTGGAAGAAAATATCGCTTCAAAGCGTCCTCATAACAGTGGTCAGCAGAAAGAAACTCCAGGGCAACCATGTTTCTTCTGTAAGAAGTCATGGCACACCATCAACGAATGTCACCTCAAGAATGGGTTATGCTTCAACTGTGGTGGTCAATGCCACATATCGAAGGATTGTCCGCTCCCCTCCAAGTTTTGCCCTTAACATCCAAATCATGCCACGGCACCTCAAGCCAACCGAGCCGCGCCGCAATAAGATCATCGTCAAGCTCAAGGCTGGGTGCACACTTTGACACGGAAGGAGGCCCTAGCATCGGACACCGTTGTGTCAGGTATATTATTTTTCAATAACATACATGCTCGCGTGTCATTTGATTTGGGTGCTACGCATAGCTTTATATCCATATTTTTTGTCGTGGAAAACAAGATAGAAATGGCACCATTATATTTAGACCTTAGTATTAGCACCCCATCGGGCACGAAGATATATGTTCGTTCAGTATGCCAGGGTGGTTACGTCTGTATTGGGGGAAGGAAACTATTGCTCGATGTGTTAGTCCTAGATGTTCAGGATTATGACATCATCTTGGGGATGGATTGGCTTGGCGCTTGCTCGACAACTATCGAATGTACAGAGAAATGGGTCATCTTTCGTCTACCTGGAGAGGCTAAATTTTGCTACACGAGTGGTTTAACAACATATGCGTCAAAGACCTGCATGGTGATTTATGCGATGTCAGCTCGACGGATGCTACACTCTGGATGCGAGAGATTCTTAGCATTGGTTCGGGACACACATCGGGATTGTGCAAACGTTGAGTCTTCTTCAGTTGTGGCAGAATTCTCTGATGTGTTTTCGAGCAAACTACCTGGCATGCCACCTTATCGAGAAATCGAGTTCACCATCGATACCTTCCCAAATACCCAACCGATTTCCAAAGTCCCGTACCGAATGGCCCTTGCTGAACTAAAGGAGTTAAAGTGCCAACTATAAGAACTGCTTGAACGTGGATATATTCGTTCGAGCGTGCCTGTACTTTTTGTAAAGAAGAAAGACGGGACGTTGTGACTCTACATAGACTATCGGGAGCTAAATAAGGTCACTATCCGAAATAAGTATCCACTGCCCCGGATCGACGACCTCTTTGATGAGATGCAAGGGACGTCGATATTTTCGAAGATAGATCTTCGCTCTGGCTACCACCAATTAAAGATCAAGCTAGAGGACATGCCAAAGTCAGCATTTCGTACCCTCTATGGCCACTATGAGTTTTCTGTCATGTCGTTCGGACTGATGAATGCTCCTGCCGCATTCATGAATTTGATGAACCGTGTGTTTCAACAATTCCTTGATAAGTTTATGGTAGTATTCATAGACGACATCTTAGTGTACTCGAAGAATAAGGATGAACACGCAGGGCACCTGCGGATGGTACTTCAAACTCTTTGAGACAATCAGTTGTTCGCGAAGCTAAGCAAGTGTGAGTTCTGGTTGGACATCATATCTTTCCTCGTGCAAATTATTTCCGCAGAGGGCATCTCAGTTGACCCAAAGAAAGTTGAAGCCATCGTAAAGTGGAAGATACCTCAGTCGGCCAGCGACATTCGAAGCTTCCTTGGTCTAACGTTGTAGCGCCCCGTTCTTCCGGTGCGGAGAGCGCGGCTAAGAAACACAAGACGGTATCGTTCGATCGGGATAGATTGAAACAAGAACTCGTCCTCGTTATGGATTTGTTTCTTCGGAATCGATTCTCATATTCAGTGGACCGCGCCCCAATGTTCGGCTTAGCGGCAGAGTCAGGAGGGACCTCTCCGCTGCTATCTTTTATTGCTTCGGATTTCAATGTCGCTTGTTGCTTTCGTGCTTTGAGTTGGTTTTAGGATTTGCTTGTTTTCCTTGAACCGTTTTGATAGTTTTCATTATTTTCGTTCATTGAACTGCACTTCAATTCCGAGATTAGAAAGAGTGGAAGGAGTATTGATCGAGCTGTTCGTGCAATGCAGGTGAACGAGCAGTAGGCGGCTTGCGAGCGGAGTCGTGAAGCGCCTCTTTCCTTCTCCTTTCCTTCCAACCAAGTGAGTGGCTACCAAACCGATTAGCTAGCCCTAATTCCAAGCTTCACACCCTAAAATCTTGGACTCTTCTTTGCCCCGATCAAATGATACCAAATAATAATAAAAAATACCAAGATTAAAAGGGAATAGACTTGGATTGTATTGCTTGTCAACCAAACTGTGAACTGTTATCATACTGTATGCTAGTTCGTTTATAACTGTTCTATGAATCATGCTAAGTATGGAACACATTGTATGCGCTAAACTGTTCAAGGAGGCTATGTAAAATGAATCATGCAATACCGACTGTCCTGTACTCCTGTTTGCCTCAACTGCATGAACTGTTAACTTAGTAAACATACTGTTCGATCACGGACAACTTGTGCACAAGGTAACTGGTTCCTGCGGACGGTTGCTGGGGCACTGGCACCGATCCGGTCCGGACGGAACTCTACTGTATAGTCTACTGTACTGGACGAGATGGCTTGTAGCGCCCACTGTACTTTCGCTGCAAACCATTTCCGTCTAAGACTAATGTCCATTGTGGCATCACGCCAGTGATCTCTTGTATATTTAAACCTGTTGCAAACTAACTTGTGTCTTCGTGGCAGGGAAGACATGGTAAGTATTGTGCAGGTAATTCAGACAGACAGGTAAAATCCACCGAACGGTGGCAAGTTTATTTCAGTATCATACATATATACTGTTGCTTGTAAATGAACTAAGGCAAGATAGAAACTCACACAAATATGCATGCTTCATTAAAACAACGTGTTGATTGGTATAGTTCGGTTAGCTCGCCTTCACCTGTATGTTTTGACATGCTGACCCTCGTTGAAACAGGTTCTCCGTACTAAGGCGAACCGAGCGAGGAGCCAAAGTCGTCTTTCCCGATCCAGTCCAGCTGTAGGTGCATCTTCTGATAGCGCCGCTTTTGAAGTACTTGAAGAAGAAGCTTGTAACTTTCCATACACAATGCAGCTTCGTGGCAAAGCCGTCCTCCAGCCCGGAGGTCTTTATCATTTTAAAGTTTATAAAGGGATGTAATGTACAGGACTGCTATCTCATTTTGAGTCAACACTTTTGTAAGCCCGTGCGGCATATTAGCTGACTCGTTCAGGAGTTTGTAATAGATGTTCATTATCAATAAAGAGAACTTTTCCATGTTTTAAATCTGTGTTTCAATTTATTTGCGTACTCTGAATATGTGTTTGTTATGCAAATCATTAAAGCCTTGTGCGGGCGCAACCCCAGGCCCGCACGGCGGTCACGATTCGGGGGACGCCTCAATGATTCTACGAAATTGGGTCGTGACAAACAGGCTACTACAGGAGATTCATAAAAGATTTTTCAAGGATCGCTTTGCCTCTGACTAATCTCACTCGAAAAGGAGTAGCATTCGCGTGGTCGGATGACTGTGAAGCTTCATTTGTGGAATTAAAGTAACGACTCGTCTCAGCACCGATTCTTACTCTTCCGGATAGACCTGATGATTTTAAGATTTATAGCGACGCTTCAGAAAAGAATTTTGGATGTGTCCTTATGTAGAGGGACAAAGTGATAGCCTTTGCGTCAAGACAGTTAAAGCATCACGAAAGGAACTATCCAACGTACGATCTGGAACTTATAGCGGTGGTGTTCGAATTGAAGTTATGGCGGCATTACCTCTATGGCGTACCGTGTGAAATCTTCACGGATCACAAAAGCCTCAAGTACCTCTATTCTTAAAATAATTTGAATATACAACAACGACGTTGTCTTGAACTCCTTAGCGACTTTGACTTGATTATCAAGTATACACCGGACAAGGACAACATTGTAGCTGATGCACTGAGTCGAGTGTTTGTTGGAAACTTAGCTATCAATGACAACCTGCGAAGGAATCTCAAAAGTTTGGATATTACACTCCGAATCAGATACAAAAAGGGGCACATGTGGCTCAGTTGCGCCTTGAACCGGACTTATTGGAGAAAGTTAAGTCCGCTCAAGAAAATGACATATTCCTAGAGAATATGCAAAATCTTATCTCAACAGGAAAGGTGACCGACTTTGCGGTGAGTACGGATGGAATGATGCGGGTGAAGGGGAGATTGTGTGTTCCTAACGATACAAACCTCAGAAAAGAGATACTCACTGAAGCCCACTATGCGAGTTACACTTCATATCCAGTAAGCACGAAGATGTATCGATATCGCGGCACAATATTTTGGTGGCACGACATGAAAAAGGATGTGGCGTTGTTTGTGTCGCAATGCATGGCTTGTCAGAGAGTAAAGATCGAGAACCAGAAGCCGGGCGGAGAGATGCAAAACCTTGCTATATCGGAGTGGAAATGAGAACACATAACGATATATTTTATTGTTGGGTTGCCAAAGACGCAACGGAAAAATGATACTGTCTGGGTCATCGTCGATCAACTCACCAAGTCAGCTCACTTTATGCCTGTCAAAGTTACTTGGAGTGCCGACCTTCTGGCGCAAATCTACCTCAATATGATCGTTCGACTCCATGGTGTGCCTGTATCCATTATCTCCGATCGAGATGGACGATTCTTATCACACTTTTGGAAGAGCCTTCAGTCAGCAATGGGGATGAAGTAAAAGTTCAACTCCGCCTACCATCCTCAGACGGACGGCCAGACAGAGCGGGTAAACCAAATCCTCAAAGATATGCTACGACTCTGCGCCTTGGACTTGAAGTCAAGTTGAAACATGCATCTACCATTAGCCGAATTTGCATATAATAATAGCTATCAATCCAGTATTCAAATGGCGTCGTATGAGGCATTATATGGTCAGAAGTGTAGATCCCCTATCCATTGGAATGAAGTTGGTGAACGTCAAATTCTTGGCCCGAAGCTCGTAGAACAAACCGTCAAAAAGATCCGTTTGATCCGCGAACGGCTGAAGGTAGCACAAAGCCGTCAAAAAAGTTACTCAGACGCGCACCGTCGACCTCTTGAGTTCTTAGAAGGCGATCGTGTATTTCTTAAAGTCTCGTCCATGCGAGGAGTTGCCAGATTTGGAGCAAAAGGGAAGCTAAGTCCAAAATTCATCGGCCCGTTCGAAATACTTAAGCGAGTCGCCCCAGTCGCACATCAGATTGCCCTGCCACCATCATTATCTGAAGTGCATGATATCTTCAATGTTTCACAGCTTAGGAAGTACGTGTATGATCCGAGTCATGTGGTGGATCTTGATCAACTGGACTTGATGTATATTGAACACCTTGTGCGGATCTTGGATCATAAGGAGAAGCTGCTTCAAAGTCGTTCGGTTCATCTTGCGCGCGTGCTTTGGAGAAATCATTCGGTCGAAGAATCGACCTGGGAGCTTGAGTCTGAGATGAAGGAAACAAATTTCTTCATTGTTTCATAATGGTAGGTTCTATTCCTAAGTTTCGAGGACGAAACTTCCTATTAGTTGGTTAGGATGTGGTGTCTCGTTTCCCCTTTCCGGGGAGCATGACTAAGAAATACTTTCGGTATCATTTGATCGGGATAGATTGAATTAAGATCTTTTTCTCGTTATGGATTTTGCTTCTTCGGAATCTATTTCCATATTCAGTGGCAATGCAGGTAGAAGAGGTATTGATCATCCGTTTGTGGTAATGCAGGTGATCGTGTAGTAGACGTCGCGCGAGCGAAGTCTTGAAGCATCTCTTTCCTTTCCTCTCCCCACCAACTTGTGACTATAATTCGATTTAGTTGACCCTTCTTCCAAGTCTTCACATCTAAAATCTTGTCCTCTTGATTGTCCCGATCAAACGATACCATAATAACTAAAAGATGTCAAGATAAAATATAATAGACTTGGATTACTTTATGCTTGTCAATCAACTTGTGAACAGTTACCTTGTTGCATACTAGTTCGTTTAGAATGTTCTTCATCATGCCTCAATTCTAGTTAGAATATATATACTTCTTCTATGATTGTGCTATGTATAGAACACACCTTGTTATGCAATAAACTGATCAAGGGGAGTATGCAAAATAAATCATGCTATGTAACTTGTCTCGTGCTTGTGTTGCCTTAAACTGTACTGTTTGATAACATAGTGTTATACGTTGTTTGGTCATGGATAATTTGTGCACAAGGTTTCTGGTTCCTGCGGACGGTCGCCGGGATACTAGGACCGATCCGATCCGGACAAAATATTCTGAATAGTCGTTTGTTGGAGGACGAAATGGCATATAACGGGACTCACCACCTGCGTTGCATACCATTTTTGTCCCGTGATTATAACTCGTCCTTTATGGTATCATGCCAGTGACCCCCTGTCACGACCCGCACCCGAAAAATCGGGCATGAGTCGTGGGTACGTCCAGCCTACGCCGCAGCATCGGCGGTAGAACGCTGTCTAGGTCAACTATCTAGATAATAATCTCACACAAAAAAAATCGGGCATGACCTCTCCAAAAGGAGGGCAACCACACAAACAATATATAAACCTGTCAAGATCTCAACTCCAAACGGAGGAGCAATATCAAATGATAATCACAATATACTCAATCACGAATCTAAGCACGATAAGATAACACAGAGATCTAACAACTATAAAGTCTAACCAACAACAACTACTACAACAACCACAACATCAATAATAATAATAATACAACAATACATCATCCAAAATAATATACAAACAAGGTCTCAATCCAAAACCGGAGACAAATCCGGTACTAAAAGCTAATAAAACAATAACAAGGTCCTAGTGATCCCGGCTACCAACCCGGAAATCACCCTTAAACTAGAGGGTCCCTGTCTGCACCATCTACAGGCTCAGGTCTATAAAACGTCGGACACCAATCCTCCGGATACTCTGAAAAATATGTCCAGTCAGGACTGGAGCAAGTACACCTCTAACAGCAGTTCCATTTAAATGATAAAAACTATAAAACAGTTATAGCAAGTAGCAAGAAAAATGAAGCAAGTATGAAACAAGAAAATATGTAAATCACTGGTGCATAAAGGTAAAGATGCATGGATATCAGAGCAAGATAGTAATAACTGCAAGATACAAGAAATCTACACTAAGAGTAAGTCTGTGCACATGAACGTGTAGTGAGTCCAGCATGAAAAATATGTAGTGAGTCAAGTCCAGAAACATGTAAGTGAGACAAGTCAAGAAATGCATGAGAGTCCAGACTATAAAGAATGAACTCGGTGTCTTTGAAATACTTGTTTCGACATGTAAACGGCTAGGGGTAAGTATGGCTCATCGCGCACTGGGTGCGCGGCTGCTATCATTCCAGATTAGACCAGAGGGAGTGATTCCTGATGATGCCAGATAGGAATATTTACATGTCTACTCGAGTATTTTCCCGCCCCGACTAATACAAGTGGATCCAAGACCCGACACGCAAATCAAGATGAGTCCAGCCTGAACATGAGTGATGCCTGTAGTGATGCCTGTAGGTGATGCCAGTAGTGATTCCAGAATAGTGGCTAGAAACATAAAATGTACGTGTCGCAAGTAAATAAATCCAGAAATATCAATCAGTGTCTCGTGTTGTGCCAGAATAATCAGATGATACTATACTAGAAGCTGAATCATAATAATCATCAAATAATGAAAACTATCAGAGAATGTACTCGCCTGACGTCCTGAGCAACTAGCGATCCGAACTGGTGTCGCAAGGACCTAATGCGAAAAGCAAGGTTAAACAGGGTTCTAATGAGTTAAACAGATATAAAATAATTAAAAAAAAGGCTTCTAGGGTCGTTCTAGGTCAAACGGGTCAAACCGGTGAAATCTGGGTCAAAAAGTCAACTTTGGGTCCAAAAAGTCAACTCTAGGTCAAAACTAGGTCAAAAGTTGACTTTGGCGGTCAACCGAGTCAACTACGGTCAAGTCTGGGTCAAACTAGGGTGCTCCTGAAATTCTAGGTCAAACCGAGGTCATTAAGCTAGAAAACTCTCAAACTCGCCTCCTTGAGATACCGGGATACCCTCGGTATCCGATACCTCAACCTAAGCTACGCACCCCGCCTAAACCCGCTAAAACCTATGCTAGCATGCGTAAATATATACACATATACATATAAAAATCACTCCAATACTATTCCTAGGCTATTGCTCAAAAACCCCGCTCGAAACCCAATACCTTGGTTATCTTAAGGTATTGAAATACCTCGGTAGCTCAAGGTATTGAGGTTTCGCTCTAAAACCCCTCTAACTAGCTATCTAGCTACTAATTACATACCTAGATATTAATCTAGGCTAGGTAATATAGATATCTACCATATTTATATATATCTAAGTAGGTATCTACCTATATATATAGATATCCACACAAATATACCCAAATACCCAATACCTTACCTTACCTTACTCATAAATATATATATATATAACTATAGGTATATAGATATCTATATCTTAGATAGATATATCTAAGTATCTAGCTATCTACCTATCTAGTATCTAGAAACCTAACTATCTACCTATCAATTACCTATCTATCTATATAATTATCCATCTATTATCTATCTATGTATCTAACTATCTATCTAACTATCTAGTATCTATATAGTACCTATTTACCTAGATACCTATCTACCTATTTAATATCTATCTAGCTACCTATCTAACTATATGTATTCATATATATACATATAGATAGAGATATATATCTAATACCTATCTAGATATCTATATCTCTATCTATCTATCTAACTTATATATCTATTCATATATCTATTTATCTAGCTATTATATCTATCTACCTAGTTATCTATCTATCTATAATCTATCTAACAATCTATATATATAGCTAACTGTAGATATATATATATCTATATATATATCACTCTTTCTCGCCCTCACTAGCTACTGCGAATGCTGCTGCTGCTCGCCTAAGACGCTGCTGCTGCTGCTATGCCTTTGCTGCTGCCGCTGCTGCTGCATAATGTTGCTGTTGCTGCTGTGCTATGCTACTGCTGCTGCTGATTTTGCTGCTGCTGCAGCTGCACATTGCTGCTGCTGCTCCCTGTTTCAGCTGGGCACCCCCCCCTCTCATCTCACATACACACACACACACCCCCATATATATATACATATATATATATACACATATATATACACATATATATATATATAACTAGATATATATATATATATATATATATACCTCTCTACACACTCTAACACACATACTAGCACACACACGCACTAATACACACACACACTCACAACACTATCAACACACACACATAAGCACACACACATATATCTATACATATATAAACACACATCTATATATATATATATACACACATATATATACATATATATATCTATATATATATATATCTATCCTCACTCACACACACTCAACCTCACACACCCTCACACACTCTCACAAGCACACAACCTCACACACAAACCCTCCTACATATATATAAATATATATACATATATACACACTCACTCAAACTCATATATATATATATATATAGGCACTCACTCACACTCACACTCACACACACTCACCTACGCACTAGCACACACTCACACAAGCACTCACCTACACACATACACTAGCACTCACTAACACACTCACAAACACATAACCACACACATATATATAAATATATATACATAAACACACATACAAATATATATAAATATATATATATATATATACACAAACACAACACTCACACAACCACGCACACAACACTCAAACGACACGCCCCACTCACGCCCAACGACCCCGACACTCACCAACACCCTAAAATATATATAATATAACTCGAAAACTCTAGCACACACTCCCCGATACTAACCCAACGTGCGCACAAGCCCGAAACGAGGAAACCAAGTCGAAATGGCCGTTCGGTCATTTCGACGAACACGTGGTGCGCGGCTCGGAAAACCTCCTGAAACGCACACCAAACGAACTCGGAATCGGCCCAAAATTTACCCACGCGCTCTACACGATGTCTAGATCCTAGAAAATGTGCTCCCGCGTCGATTCTAGGCCCGTGGCGGAAACGCACACGCACTTAGAATCGGCGACGATGAAAAGCCCCAAATTCGCCCGAAACGCCCGTTTCTCCGCGACGCGGCTTCCCGTGTCCGAACGGAGACACGCACTCACCCTCACGACTCCCGACAACGTCTAGCTAGGTCTGTCTAACCTAGGGCATCACCCAAAATTGGGCCAAATTTGGATTCCACCCGAAATTGACACAAAACCTAGTGTTAAAGTCTCCAAACACTACCCAACTAGTTCCAACTTCCTCCCACGGGTAGCCTAAGGGTCTAGGAAGGTTCTAAACTATTAATTACACTATATAAAAGTAATTAGTAAGGGGAAAGTTAGAGTTTTACCTCTTGGGAGTTGGAATCCCAAGCCAAAGTCTCCAAATCTCTCCAAATTCACCTCCTACAAGCTCCAAGCCTCAAATCCAAGCTCCAACACCAAATCTAGGCTCTACCCACCTAGGTTGGGGAAAGATCTAGGGTTAGGGTTACATAAAGAAGAAGGAATGGAAGAAAGAAGGAAGAAAAGTGAACTTACTTGAAGTAGGAAGGAGAAAGGAAGAAGAAAAATGAGTGGAGAAGAAGAAGAAGTGAAGAAGAAGAGTGGGGGGGGAAGGGGAGCTGCTGTGCTTGCTGGAAATGCACGGGTCTGGGACAATGGGAACCGGCCACAAGCAAATATAAGGGTTCCCTAATTCTCCAATGACCAAAATGCCCTCATAACTAAGGTTTTGGGTTTCGGGGTTCCAAAATCACTCAAACTAGTTCCAAATCTCTCCCACTAACCTCCTAAAAATAAAATAAATATTTCTAAGCCCCAAAATAATTCTCACAAGGGTGTGGACTGGGTCGGACATGGGTCCACTAGGGTCTGACATGGGTCCAGGCTAGCCAAAATCCTAAAACAATCAATAAAAATATAATACAATCATTAATTAATTATAAATACAATTAATTAAAAATAATGCACAATTAACCAAATTAAAAATAAAAAAAATACCCGGCTCTGGAAATGGGGTGGTGACAAGCCTATCCTCCTAAGAAAATTTCGTCCTCGAAATTTAAGGTCAATCACACTCCTCTAGGTCAAACCCCCAATAATCAAAGTCAAGAAATTCTACCTAAACAACATACAAGATCAGGGTCCTACTGGTCGTGTTATCACAGTCTCAATCAGGGTTACTACACTATCTACCACAGCACAAGAAAATCTAACAGGTACTAATGAAGCACACCACAGGAATGGAAAAGGACAGGAAGAAGAAATAAGAGACAGACCTGCTAACCCGACACCCGTAGCATCGGCCTCCTCGACCGTCAACGCATAAGCCCTGCCCTGCTGGGGTGTATCCCTCTGCTGGTGCGGGGCATGATGCTGTGCCACAGATGGCCTAGTTCCAACTCTCTGATCATGTGCTCCACCCAATGGAGGTGCAGTGGAGCAATCTCGCATCTGGTGAGCAGCGGATCCACAGAACAAACACACCTTCAGCCTCCTCCTACAAATATCCCAAGTGTGTCCTGCCTTCCTGCAGTAGGCACAAGTGGGCACCCTCTGATCCTGACCCTGTTGTGCTGCCTTCTGCACATAGGGACGCTTAGCTGGTCCCGCACTACCACTGGCACTGCACTGCCTGAATCATCCCTGCCTCTCTTGGACTTGAGCTCCAAGTCATCCTCTGCTCTCTGAGCATCTCCTACTATCTGCTCAAAAGTTGCCTCGCGGTCGCTCCTGGTCAAAGACTTGACCGCCATAACCAAGCCCTTGCGAAACTTCCTCGCCTTTGCTGCCTCACTCAAGCCATCTACAAATCTGCCCAGACGGCAGAACTCTGCTGCGTACTCATCCACCGTCATGCTCCCCTGGACGAGTGCCTCAAACTGGCTCTCCAAAGCACTGAGAGCCACATCTGGGAAAAACTTCTCCTTGAAAAGCCTCTTGAAAGCCTCCCAAGTAAGCCCTGGCGCCGCAATCCTCGTATCTGTACGATACCATGTCAAAGCGAGGTCGAACATCTGACTGCCCGCTGCCTCTATCTGCATACTGTCTGGAATCTGCGCCAGCCTGAAGATGCCCTCGATCTGCTCTATCCAGTCATCCGCGTACAGGATCCCTTCTGTACCACGGAACTCCTTGGGCCGCATCCTCTGAAAGTCGATAATACTGCCCGGCCTCGGATGCTGAATCTGATCTGCCTGTGGCTGAACCTGTGCCACCCTATCCACTGCCGTCATGGCCACCTGGTGGGCGTTCTCAATGCCCAGCCTCATCACATCCACCTGACGGTGCTGCGCGTCCATCATCTCCCTGAAGAACGCAAACAACTGTGCGGCATCTACTGGAGCAGGAAGTGGTGGAGGAACCACCGGAACGACTGGGGTAGTCCTCGGATCGATAGGTGAAGGAGGATCCCCGAGAGAAGCAGATGCTCCCTCAACCGTAGGAGTGGTGAGTGGAGCGGTAGCAGCTGCCTGAATACGAGCTGGACGAGAGGTAGCAGACCTCTCCGAGGCAACTGCTGGAACGGTACGATGGGATCGTGTCTTCGGAGGCATCCTGAACACAGATCAAAAGAAGTTAATACGGTGCAAGATACGATATCATCAAAGAAGGACAGTAATATTTCAAAAGAAGCAATTTCAGAATAATTAGATTGGAATTGTTCCTAGTCGTGATTGAGTACACTCTCATCCTAGATCCTATAGCAGGCTCGCAGCAGTACAACTAAGTTGTTGTACCACCACGACATCGCACTAATTGCGAATCGAGACCTGCATGGGCCACCACCAAAAATGTGTCACAACCCGCACCCGGAAAATCGGGCATGAGTCGTGGGTACGTCCAGCCTACGCCGCAGCATCGGCGGTAGAACGCTGTCTAGGTCAACTATCTAGATAATAATCTCACACAAAAAAAATTGGGCATGACCTCTCCAAAAGGAGGGCAACCACACAAACAATATATAAACCTGTCAAGATCTCAACTCCAAACGGAGGAGCAATATCAAATGATAATCACAATATACTCAATCACGAATCTAAGCACGATAAGATAACACAGAGATCTAACAACTATAAAGTCTAACCAACAACAACTACTACAACAACCACAACATCAATAATAATAATAATACAATAATACATCATCCAAAATAATATACAAACAAGGTCTCAATCCAAAACCGGAGACAAATCCGGTACTAAAAGCTAATAAAACAATAACAAGGTCCTAGTGATCCCGGCTACCAACCCGGAAATCACCCCTAAACTAGAGGGTCCCTGTCTGCACCATCGACAGGCTCAGGTCCATAAAACGTCGGACACCAATCCTCCGGATACTCTGGAAAATATGTCCAGTCAGGACTGGAGCAAGTACACCTCTAACAGCAGTTCCATTTAAATGATAAAAACTATAAAACAGTTATAGCAAGTAGCAAGAAAAATAAAGCAAGTATGAAACAAGGAAATATGTAAATCACTGGTGCATAAAGGTAAAGATGCATGGATATCAGAGCAAGATAGTAATAACTGCAAGATACAAGAAATCTACACTAAGAGTAAGTCTGTGCACATGAACGTGTAGTGAGTCCAGCATAAAAATATGTAGTGAGTCAAGTCCAGAAACATGTAAGTGAGACAAGTCAAGAAATGCATGAGAGTCCAGACTATAAAGAATGAACTCGGTGTCTTTAAAATACTTGTTTCGACATGTAAACGGCTAGGGGTAAGTACGGCTCACCGCGCACTGGGTGCGCGGCTGCTATCATTCCAGATTAGACCAGAGGGAGTGATTCCTGATGATGCCAGATAGGAATGTTTACATGTCTACTCGAGTATTTCCCCGCCCCGACTAATACAAGTGGATCCAAGACCCGACACGCAAATCAAGATGAGTCCAGCCTGAACATGAGTGATGCCTGTAGTGATGCCTGTAGGTGATGCCAGTAGTGATTCCAGAATAGAGGCCAGAAACATGAAATGTACGTGTCGCAAGTAAATGAATCCAAAAATATCAATCAGTGTCTCGTGTTGTGCCAGAATAATCAGATGATACTATACTAGAAGCTGAATCATAATAATCATCAAATAATGAAAACTATAAGAGAATGTACTCGCCTGACGTCCTGAGCAACTGGCGATCCGAACTGGTGTCGCAAGGACCTAATACGAAAAGCAAGGTTAAACAGGGTTCTAATGAGTTAAACAGATATAAAATAATTAAAAAAAAGGCTTCTAGGGTCGTTCTAGGTCAAACGGGTCAAACCGGTGAAATCTGGGTCAAAAAGTCAACTTTGGGTCCAAAAAGTCAACTCTAGGTCAAAACTAGGTCAAAAGTTGACTTTGGCGGTCAACCGAGTCAACTACGGTCAAGTCTGGGTCAAACTAGGGTGCTCCTGAAATTCTAGGTCAAACCGAGGTCATTAAGCTAGAAAACTCTCAAACTCGCCTCCTTGAGATACCGGGATACCCTCGGTATCCGATACCTCAACCTAGGCTACGCACCCCGCCTAAACCCGCTAAAACCTATGCTAGCACGCGTAAATATATACACATATACATATAAAAATCACTCCAATACTATTCCTAGGCTATTGCTCAAAAACCCCGCTCGAAACCCAATACCTTGGTTATCTTAAGGTATTGAAATACCTCGGTAGCTCAAGGTATTTAGGTTTCGCTCTAAAACCCCTCTAACTAGCTATCTAGCTACTAATTACATACCTAGATATTAATCTAGGCTAGGTAATATAGATATCTACCATATTTATATATATCTAAGTAGGTATTTACCTATATATATAGATATCCACACAAATATACCCAAATACCCAATACCTTACCTTACCTTACTCATAAATATATATATATATATAACTATAGGTATATAGATATCTATATCTTAGATAGATATATCTAAGTATCTAGCTATCTACCTATCTAGTATCTAGAAACCTAACTATCTACCTATCAATTACCTATCTATCTATATAATTATCCATCTATTATCTATCTATGTATCTAACTATCTATCTAACTATCTAGTATCTATATAGTACCTATTTACCTAGATACCTATCTACCTATTTAATATCTATCTAGCTACCTATCTAACTATATGTATTCATATATATACATATAGATAGAGATATATATCTAATACCTATCTAGATATCTATATCTCTATCTATCTATCTAACTTATATATCTATTCATATATCTATTTATCTAGCTATTATATCTATCTACCTAGTTATCTATCTATCTATAATCTATCTAACAATCTATATATATAGCTAACTGTAGATATATATATATCTATATATATATCACTCTTTCTCGCCCTCACTAGCTACTGCGAATGCTGCTGCTGCTCGCCTAAGACGCTGCTGCTGCTGCTATGCCTTTGCTGCTGCCGCTGCTGCTGCATAATGTTGCTGTTGCTGCTGTGCTATGCTACTGCTGCTGCTGATTTTGCTGCTGCTGCAGCTGCACATTGCTGCTGCTGCTCCCTGTTTCAGCTGGGCACCCCCCCCTCTCATCTCACATACACACACACACACCCCCATATATATATACATATATATATATACACATATATATACACATATATATATATATATAACTAGATATCTATATATATATATATACCTCTCTACACACTCTAACACACACACTAGCACACACACGCACTAATACACACACACACTCACAACACTATCAACACACACACATAAGCACACACACATATATCTATACATATATAAACACACATCTATATATATATACACACATATATATACATATATATATCTATATATATATATATCTATCCTCACTCACACACACTCAACCTCACACACCCTCACACACTCTCACAAACACACAACCTCACACACAAACCCTCCTACATATATATAAATATATATACATATATACACACTCACTCAAACTCATATATATATATATATATAGGCACTCACTCACACTCACACTCACACACACTCACCTACGCACTAGCACACACTCACACAAGCACTCACCTACACACATACACTAGCACTCACTAACACACTCACAAACACATAACCACACACATATATATAAATATATATACATAAACACACATACAAATATATATAAATATATATATATATATATACACAAACACAACACTCACACAACCACGCACACAACACTCAAACCACACGCCCCACTCACGCCCAACGACCCCGACACTCACCAACACCCTAAAATATATATAATATAACTCAAAAACTCTAGCACACACTCCCCGATACTAACCCAACGTGCGCACAAGCCCGAAATGAGGAAACCAAGTCGAAATGGCCGTTCGGTCATTTCGACGAACACGTGGTGCGCGGCTCGGAAAATCTCCTGAAACGCACACCAAACGAACTCGAAATCGGCCCAAAATTTACCCACACGCTTTACACGATGTCTAGATCCTAGAAAATGTGCTCCCGCATCGATTCTAGGCCCGTGGCGGAAACGCACACGCACTTAGAATCGGCGACGATAAAAAGCCCCAAATTTGCCCGAAACGCCCGTTTCTCCGCGACGCGGCTTCCCGTGTCCGAACGGAGACACGCACTCACCCTCACGACTCCCGACAACGTCTAGCTAGGTCCGTCTAACCTAGGACATCACCCAAAATTGGGCCAAATTCGGATTCCACCCGAAATTGACACAAAACCTAGTGTTAAAGTCTCCAAACACTACCCAACTAGTTCCAACTTCCTCCCACGGGTAGCCTAAGGGTCTAGGAAGGTTCTAAACTATTAATTACACTATATAAAAGTAATTAGCAAGGGGAAAGTTAGGGTTTTACCTCTTGGGAGTTGGAATCCCAAGCCAAAGTCTCCAAATCTCTCCAAATTCACCTCCTACAAGCTCCAAGCCTCAAATCCAAGCTCCAACACCAAATCTAGGCTCTACCCACCTAGGTTGGGGAAAGATCTAGGGTTAGGGTTACATAAAGAAGAAGGAATGGAAGAAAGAAGGAAGAAAAGTGAACTTACTTGAAGTAGGAAGGAGAAAGGAAGAAGAAAAATGAGTGGAGAAGAAGAAGAAGTGAAGAAGAAGAGTGGGGGGGAAGGGGAGCTGCTGTGCTTGCTGGAAATGCACGGGTCTGGGACAATGGGAACCGGCCACAAGCAAATATAAGGGTTCCCTAATTCTCCAATGACCAAAATGCCCTCATAACTAAGGTTTTGGGTTTCGGGGTTCCAAAATCACTCAAACTAGTTCCAAATCTCTCCCACTAACCTCCTAAAAATAAAATAAATATTTCTAAGCCCCAAAATAATTCTCACAAGGGTGTGGGCTCGGTCGAACATGGGTCCACTAGGGTCTGACATGGGTCCAGGCTAGCCAAAATCCTAAAACAATCAATAAAAATATAATACAATCATTAATTAATTATAAATACAATTAATTAAAAATAATGCACAATTAACCAAATTAAAAATAAAAAAATACCCGGCTCTGGAAATGGGGTGGTGACACCCCCCTCGTATATTTAAACTATGCAAGCTAACTTTGTCTTTGTGATCAGGGAAGGTCATGGTAAGTATTGTGCATGTGGTTCAGACGGGCATGTAAAAATCACCGAACGGTGGCATATTTATTTCAGTAAACTTTCAAATCAAATGCTTGCTTGTAAAATGAACTAAGACAAGATAGAAAGACCACTTAATAACTTGCATGCTTCATATAAACAACGTGTTGATTAATATAGTTGGGTTAGCTCGCCTTCACCAGTGTATTTCGATGTACTGACCCTCGTTGCAACAGGTTTTCCGCACCAAGGAGTTCCTGCAAAAAGCTAAAGCGACTTCCCAATCCAGTCCACCTACCGACACGTCCAGTTCGTGCCCTTGAAGTGTGTTTTGCAAGTTCCAGGAGCTCGTGCACATAACTTATGCAGCTCCGAGGAAAGGCGATAGCTTCACCTGAAGGTGTCTATAGCTTTGAAGATTTAGTAAAATAATATAATGTACATGACGATTATCTTATTTTGCGTCCACTTTTGTAAGCCCGTAAGGCAATTTTTTGACTCGTTCAAGAGTTTGTAAATAGATGTTCATTATCAATAAAGAGAACTTTTCCATGCTGCATCATTGTGTTCAATTATCTGCGTACTATGAATATGTGCTCGTTATATATAATACCTTAACCTTGTGCGTTGTGCAACCTAGGCACGCACAACATCACGTCTGGGAGACGACTATCGATTCTACGAAATCGGGACGTTACATTGAATAGATAATAACAAATTATTTATTAGTAATATCTAAAAAAATATAATAGAGAGAATAATAAATCAAAATATTTATTTTGATTAATCTCTATCTCTGCTCTTATAATGAGACTTCAAAACGGCTCAAAAGTGAGGCATCTAAGCCGTTTGTAAATACTCATCCATTTATTTAAACAATTAATCTCTATCTCTAATATTTGATACTAGTACAGATATTTAGAAACTCCTAAAAAAATGAGCCACTTTTCTTTGGTTTGAATTTTCGCCAAAAACACAAATTTTTAGTATATTTTAGATATGTTTCTACAAAAAACACTATTTTCAGTATATTTAAAATATATATTACGATTTATTATGTTTAGGAGAATTTACTAGTATTTAAATATTTTGTAGTAGCATCAAATACTAGTACTAAGAAGAAAGTCGTATTGATGATACAAACGATTTAGACGACTCATTTTTCAGGAGCTTCTAAACCGTATTATAATAGTAGAGATTATTTTTTAAAATAGTTTTTTTATTTATTATTATCTATATTTTTTTATATTAGTAATAAATAATTTGTTATTATCTACTAAAAAAACCAAACCAAAATAAAAAATATTTATTATTATGTTATCTACATATAATTTAATATAATAAATAATAATAATAATAATGAATTTATTTAGATAATATCTTGTAGTTAGTTTAAATATATATTTTGAATAAATAAATTATTTAGATAATATCTTGTTACAATATATTTTTAGAATTTTGGATATGTATTTAGTTAGATAATATCATATACTTAGTTTAAATATAATTCAAATATTTGATATCGTATTTAATTTTAATTAAATTAGGTGTAACGAAATAATTAATAAATAAATAATTTAGATAATATATTTTAAAAAAGAAGGGATTTGAGCCTAGAAACTAGTAAATTCACGTACATTGCACGTAATATAAATATTTTTATGATATTGTTAAAAAATTATTCAAATATTTAAATATATTAAAATTTTGATTTGTTAAACAATTTAAATATTTGTGATATTTTTTCTTTGAATTAATTTTTAAATTTATTTTTAAAATAATTTTATTTTAATTTCAAATATATATATTTGTGCTGAAGAGGTGAGAGAAAAGTTAAAAATTTAACGAAATTTTTTTTAATAAAATGGTTGATGATATACATACGACGACTCATTTATGTTATAGTTATGGTATCAACTTCTTAATAAAAAAAACCTTATTAACAAAAAATATAATATTGATGATAAATATTACTATAGATAATAACAAATTAATATAGATAATAATAAATTAATATAGATAACCAATTATTAGATAATAACGAATTAAGTAATAGATTAAACCAAACTTAAAAAAAATAAATCAAACCTAACGAAACCAAACTAAATCCAATTGACCGGTCTCCCTTCTCTCTGTCACCCGCCAACTAAGTTGGCGGTCCCCTCCCCAAAACCGCCAACTTAGTCCCTCCCCTCTCTCCCCACTCTCCAACTTAGTTGGCGAATTGTCCTCCTATGTACAAATTTTTAAAGTTCTTCCCTTAGTTGCAATTGTCTCAAATTTTGTCCCTTTAGACGAAAAGATCCGTAAAATATATTCCCTCCTCTCATGAGTCATGATAGCGAAATAAATGTTGTAATGATATGTTTAAAAGTTCTATTACTTATGTTACATTTTATGTACGGGCGCTAAATCTCATTTTGTATTTTTCTCCTAATTTTATTTATTCAAATTTTAAATTTGATCTTGTATTAAATATGATATTAATTTGAAAATGCTACATGATAAAATTTTATGAGTGTCAAAAGTTAATTCATATTTAATGTATGAATATATTTGAAATTTGAATGAATAAAATTAGAATATGAGTGCAGAATGATATTTTAGGAGTGTAAAAAGTGTCACCCATTTTAAATTATCAACCATTCTTACAATAAATTATATGATAAAAAAAATTTATTTAGGAATTTTACAACAAGACATAATTTTTTTTTGTTTCACGCCCATGTAGACTCGATATTTTTTTTGACACTTATGGTCGATTTGAATTGCAGCTACGTCTCGTCTAGAACTTCATCTGATAACAAAGTGTAACGTACCATTAATTTGGATGCTCAAATACTAATCTCCGAAATACAATTTCGACAACTGTTTCTGATTGGACATCTAAGCATACGTCATCTACCAAACTACTACATAACTGTATAAGGTCTGTTGTCTTTACAGTTGTGTTTCATCTAACGGTTTTTTCGTTTAAAGTAATAAAATTTAATATAATTATAAAGAAAGGGAAAAGTTGGAGGAATTTGCGTGGAGGAGGATGACCCGCCAACTCAGTTGGCGGGGAGAAGCGCTGGAGAGTCACTCGCCAACTGAGTTGGCGGGGCGCTCTCCTCGAGAGGCCGCTCGCCAACTCAGTTGGCGGGGCATGCTGAGTTGGCAACTTATGACCGTTGCACTCTGCTCGCCAACTCAGTTGGCGAGTAATGATCCGTTTCCCTCCTTCCAGCCGTTGCCCAACGGCTATTACATTCAACACTCTCCCTCTATAAATTTTCTCTCTTCCCTCACTCAAATCTCACCCAAATCATCTCACACTCACTCTATTTCCTCTCTTCCCTCTAGCAAAGTCTCCAACACTCTCTCTGTCTCTCTGCCTGCAGCTAAAGTTTATTTGAGTTTTCTGTAGCAAAAGTTCTCAACCGTCATGGATCGTAGCGTAAGAATTGTTTGCTCGCACGGCGGTAAAGTAAATGGGTTAAATTACGAAGGAGGAGAAATTATAATTTTTTAAACTTATCCGAATATTAATTTTGAAAATATACGTAATCATATTATTGAACGTTGTTCTATTTATTATGATTTTATTCTAAAGTCTATTTTTTGTTCAAATTGTTTTTTGATAGATAGTGAAGATGCATGGAATTATATTCTTGAGATTAATTCACAATCACGGTATATAAAAATATATGTTATTAAAGTAGCAGCAACCTTAGATAGTAGAAATAATGAATATTTTTCTGAATATCAGCATGTTAGTTCGGGTGCTAGTTCTTCTCAACAAATAGTTTTATTTATCCAAGAAGGTCATTCATCAGATGAATCTAACCATGATGATGATAGTGACAACGACGATGAAAATAGTGATGATTTAGTTGAAAATGTAGATTATACGGTAGATGATGATGTTGTAAAAGCTATCACTGATGAAGTATTTAAGGGACAATCATTTCCTAGTCGTTCTCACTTTAGAAGCTTTATAAGTAATTTAGCAATTAAATATAATTTTAGTTGTTCAGCTAGTGTTATGAATAATGCTCGTGGAATTATATATAGTTGTGATCAACCGAATTGTAATTGGAGAGTATATGTCAAATCTATTGGAAATGGCGATATAGTTAAAGTTAGTACATTAGAAAATCGTCATTCTGTTTTAGGAAGACTTAGTATAAGACGTCATCGACTAGCTACCGCTTCATGGATTAAGACCATGATAATTGACATTATTAGAGATAACCAGTCATACAGTCCATCACAAATTGTTAAAGATATATATAGGGAGCACCGTATACAAGTTAGTTATTCCAAAGCATGAAGAGCCCGAGAGACAGCATTAGCTGAAATTAATGGTAGTTATGATGAGGCATACGCTAGTCTTGAGGAGTATTGTTATAGAATTATGGAGACAAATCCAGGTAGTACATGTTTTATTAAAACTGCCGAAAATAATAGCTTCCAACGAATTTTTATTTGTTTTAAGTCATGTATTGATGGATTTTTAAGTGGATGTTTACCAATTATTAGTACTGATGCTACATTTCTTTCATCTAAATATCAAGGTATCTTATTTATTGCTTGTGCTCACGATCCTAACTATCAATTATATCCTATAGCTTATGCTGTTGCTGAAGGTGAGAATAGTGATTCTTGGTCTTGGTTTTTAAATTCTCTTAAAATATCTTTTGAAAGTTGTTTTAATGATTGGAGTACAGTTTCATTTGTATCTGACAAGCAAAAGGGATTAATAAATTTTGTTCGTGCTATTTTTCCTGCATCTCCTTATTTTTTTTGTATTCAACATTTTAAACAAAACATGAAAAAAGTTACAAAAGAACCAGTATTTCAACGCTTGTTAGACTCGCTTGCTAGATCATATAATAAAATGGATGCAGAGAGTGCGTTTGATATAATTAAAGCCGAGAACATAATGTTGTACGATTGGCTTATTAGTGTAAACGATGAAAGTCGTCGATTTGAACATTGGATAACAGCGTATGCTACTTGTCCTAGATTAGATATTAACACTTCTAATCTTGCTGAATGTTTCAATAGCTGGATTAAGAAATTACGAGATAAGCCAATAACTATACTTCTCGATGGTATTAGAGCCAATATTATTACACTTCATGACAATCGTAGAAAGTTTGCTGAAAATATAGACACAAATTATTGTCCGAAGATGTTAAAAAATATGGCTTCTATTATCAAAGAGAAGAACCACCTAGAAATATTAGCTATTGATAGTTATAAGTTTAAAATAATAGACCGGGCAACAAGTAGAACCTATATTGTTAATATAACTGACAGATCTTATACATGTTTTAGATGGTACCATACTTATATACCATGTATACATGCATATTTTGTTTGTAGATATTGCAATATTAGTATTGATAATTTTTATCCTGTAGTATTTTCGACGGAAAACTTGAAAAGTGTATACGCACAAAAAATGGAGCCAATTCCAGTTCCCTAGGAGATCCAAGCTCCTTTGGTAAGAGGACAAATTGGGGTGCCAGATGTAAGACGCAAAGCCGGAAGACCAAAGAAGAACCGCATCAAACCCCGGGATTCATCGACAAGAGATCTACGTTGTAGTAATTGTGGTGCTATGGGACACAACCGAAGACGATGTACTAGTCAACCGAGAGAGTAAAATAGAATTGTTCAATACCCAAATATTGTAATAAAAAACCATTACAAATCATAGAAAAATTGTAATCATACAATGTTACAAATTATCTACTAATCCTCGTCCTCGTCTTTTTGAGTTTGGGTAGGCAGCGGTGCTGATGGAGTAAAAAAAAATTGTGTGAATATCTGGTAGCTTTCATCTCGAGCAGTCTGGTAACTCGGACCCGCTCCAGCATACTGGTAACTAGGGCCCGCTCCAGCATACTGGTCACTCGGGCCCGCTCCAGCATACTGGTAACTCGGGCCCGCTCCTGCATACTGGTAACTCGGGTCCGCTCCTGCATACTGGTAACTCGGGCTCCCTCCAGCATATTGGTCACTCGGGCCCGCTCCAGCAGTATCCCGCCGCCGACGACGAGAGTGTCTCTGTCGTACTAAGCCGGTCGGATAGTCCGGTGGAAGACGGGATTGTACTGGAGGCATTTTCGGTTCCCGTCCAATACCCAGATGCTCAACACGAGTCACAAGTTCCTCCATAAGACGATGAGTCACATGTTCCTCCATATAAGGTCGTTGTAAATGTTCTCGGTATACACCACTCTGAAATTTGAAACTTATAAATTAATATATTTATCATATCTATGTATATGTATTTTTGAAAGTAGAATGAAGTCATACCAAATTATGCATTCCATCGGCAAAAGCACGAAGAGTAGAATCGTCTACAGATCTAGTCTTGAACCTTTGCTCCTCATAGTGGTATACTCGGTTGCTCATAAGAGGGCATCCCCACCATTGCCTATAGACCAGGCTACCCATGTCTGCAAAATATAAACAAAATTTTAGCAAACTATTTACACTAAATCAATACGAATAATGAGTAACTTATAACTTACATTCCTCAGCAGAATTTAATCTGGGAGACATGTCCCTCACACTATAATTCTCGAACCGATTATTCCAGTCAGCAACGAGATCAATGATTCGTTGTAATGCATTTGATGTCTCATAACCGACTGTCGGTGGATCATCGGAAATTATTGGGGCCATTCCGAATTGCCGAAGAATACGGTCTGCCGGATGGTACATGGTGAACCGATCATATATAATATGACATCTGTGTAAAGTAAATGCATGTGATGTCCTCTTGATTTCTGGAGCATCAGGTTCACATGAGTACGGTAACCAGGTTACCTATTTAAAGATATTGTATCAATTAGATGTGATATTTATCTACGATCAAAACTTAAATAATTTAAAGATATTTATTGCATATTTAAAAATTACCTCATGATATTGCAGTGTATCAAATTGGCTACGATAAAGTGATACAGTCCTGTATTGGTAGTGTTGATAATCCACTACGTCTGTAGGTCAGCGCATAGCAACTGGAAATACTCCAACATCACTGAGAATGCTGGTAACAGGCCTACCAATATAGAAGTGCTCGTAGGAGCAGAACTATAAAACAAAAATATGACATTAGTACAAACAAAATTTGCGTATAAAATTACTCTAACTTTTTAAGGTCTTTCATTCATACCTGTATCAGTGAAATACATCCACAAATACTCTTGCGATTGGATCTGACAAATTCTGTTAGATTGGCGTATAAAAAGGTAAGAGTAGCAGCTCTCCACGCATGCTCAGTAGGTTTTGTCAGATCGTCCAAGAATGGTAGAAGCTGCACATTTATCATATTTCCTGATGCATCGAAAAATAGAATTATACCACATAAACAGAGCAGATACGCTCTAGTGCAACGAATGACCTGGATATATTAAGTGTTATATAGAATTGTACCACTAAATTAAGTCATAAACAAATTTACTAATAAAAATACATACCCGCATTTCATCTACATCAACCACCCCATCAATAGTTTGATGTAGGTCCATAAAGTTGCCACGGAGCCATGTAAATTTCACAAAATTGTCGTCTTTTAGACCTGATGGAGGGCTAACACCGAGATACCTCCTGATTAGATCAGATCCCTTTAAGTGCGGATCAAAATATATAGCGTTACCTTTAATAGGTAACTCTAGTATATTCACCACATCAAAAAGGGTGATCGTCATCTCGCCGAATGGGAGTTGAAAAGTGTTGCGTTCGGGCCACCAACGCTCCGCAAGGCTTACAACTAAATGAAGACCGTGGATTAAATATCTAACACGATTTATATAGTAGAATCCAAAGGATTCCACCAAAGCCTTTTGGACCGAATTTAGCTCCCACGTACGATAATTTCTTTCGGCCCGCCAATGTACATGGATCCGGGTTCGTAAACCAAGATCATGGTCATATAACTATAAAAAATATATGCATTATATTTTGTGTGTAAATTAATAAAGTTGGAAACTTGTAATTTCAAAATTTACCTCGCCAGTAAATATCTGACTAGAAATTTGGTTTTCACGTTGCTTAATAATAAGCTGGGTAGTCGGTCCGCCAGGAATACGACCGTCATTGTGGGTAGCCATCTCCAAAAATCTTGATTATAAGATGTGAGGAGGAGGAGGAGGAGGATTGCTATGAGCAAGGAGGAGGAGGAATGTGTGAGGAGGAGACTTGCTGTGAAAACAAGAGGAGGAGGAGGAGAAGGATGTGTGAGGAGAAGGAGGAGGTAGTGGGGGGTATTTATAGGGAGGGAAGGGGAGGGGATGGGGGGGTCTCCGAGGGAAGGGGAATGGTCGTGGGTGGGTAACCGAGGCGTCAGGGGGAGGAAAGAGAGCGGTCTCTCGTGGACAGGCGGTCGTGGGTGGGTAACCGAGGCGTCAGCGCCCTGCCAACTCAGTTGGCCAGCAGTCTCTCGTGGACTGCGCCCCGCCAACTGAGTTGGCGAGCGGCCTCTCGAGGAGTGCGCCCCACCAAGTCAGTTGGCGAGTAGTCCCCCTGTTTGCTAATACCCCCAACTTTTTCTTTTTTTTATAATTATATTAAATTTTATTACTTTAAACGAAAAAAACTGTTCATCTAATGTTCTATACGAAGTCCAGACACAATCGGTCGTATGTTTCACTCTACAATGGACATGCACCAATTTATTTAGCATAACAAAATTGCTATATTAAAAAAAAATTGTTATCCGCGTTTCAATATGTACTTTAACACTCACTTTTTTTATGTGAGATAAAAAATGGAGTTCGTAATTGCATATTGGTGTACGAATAACAATCTCTTACGTTATTTATTATTCATGTTCCAATATGTACTTTAACAATCCACTTTTTTCGTGTGAGATAAAAAAGGCTCGTGATAAAGGCACTACAAAGTAGACTCAGGACTAGCCCAGTATTGATGCTAGTCCAGTTATGAAGAAATTTTACTCAGGCTAGCCCAAAATTTATTAGGGCTGTCCACCCTCTTCACCTCCCTCCTCCTGCTTCCTCTCCCGCTCCTTCACAGCTCGCCGCCGCCCCCACCGCTCGCCACTGTCCCCGTACGCAGCAGCGGTCCCGTCCTCCACCGCGCGCGCGCCTCCGCCTCCTCCCCCGTCCTCCACCTCCGCCTCTGTCACGCCCCAGTCCCAAAATGCCGAGGGACTGAGCACGTGCGCAATGGCCAGCAGCACGCACCGATGGACAATCCAATTGAATGGATCCATCAGGGCATGCTTAAGCTGTAGTCTAACAGTAAGAGGTTACAAGTCTCAGGTATTTCTAATCTCATCCACAGAACAACACAGATTAATTGCCAGGAATAATGCAATAGAAATAAATATGCAATATCAAATAAGATTATCTCGGAAAATAATTCGAGAATTAGTCTGTTACATTTAAGAAGAAAGACAGGAAATAAAATACTGAAATGGAAATACTGTGTATATGAAGCCGGTGCTCAGGAGAAGTCTTCTGCAACTATCTCGTCCTCTGTTCCGGGTTCTGCTCCAAGGAGTGCTCCTGTACCGTACACCTCGGGGTAGTTCTCTTCAGCTATACCTGGAGACATAGTCCATTCCAGGTCCTCAGGGGACATAACAAGGTACAAAAAATACAAGCCAAAATAAATACAGTGCAGCAATAAATTAAACAGCAGGGTAAATATGTAAACCAGCTAGTGATATGCAAGTGAGAGTTTTAGTCATACTCAGGCTGACTACTACAGGATCAGTGTTGAAGAAACCATAGCAGTATTTTCTCGAAGAGCCAGTAAGGAACCAAAGCTCTGTATCAGAGTCTAAGGCACCGCCAGATAAAAGTATTTATATTATATTATATTCAGCCTTGATATGATAATACTCTCCCCACCCCATGTAATCTCACGTCACAGTTCCAGAAAATATCAGGTACAAGTCACGCAAGTTTGAACTAATGCAATGAGTCAGGCTAGAATCTAAGCATGTAAACTAGAAATGACATGAAAATGTAGCCTATACGGAATCACCAGGTATATCTCAGGCAATTCCGTCGCATGAAGAGTGTCAGGTGTCCTGGGTTGAGCAGTTAAACAAGTTACATATGAATCTACAAGAAATCAAGTAAAATACTTTAACCAGAATTATCTGAGAATTTGGTAAGCTTTACTTGCCCACTGATGTATAACTAAGTCCAGGAAATAGGTAGCAAAGCTGCAAGTTTTGGCAAGGTACACTTGCCTGTGGTTCCGGTTCGGTTTGCAGTTCTGACTTCGGCGGAAATTGCAGGCGGTACTCCAGTTGCTGAAATAAACATCACCATCAGATCCAAAAAATATCAATCAGCTAGAAACGCCTGTCCTTGGGTCCAATTTGGAGACAAGGGCAAAAACGGCAGTTTCGGGCCAAAACGGGGTCCACCGATGGACCCGCTTTGCACCGAAAAACGCGTCCGGGTCAACGGTCTCCAAATTCACCAAACTTAGTGTCAACAGGTCAGGAACGATGATACGAACCCAACGGAACTTCCAGAATTGGATTCCGATGAGCCGAACACAAAATCGCCCGTCGAGCGGGGCTTGTGGGGCCCACGGCACGCGATTTCGTCAACGTTCTCAGAATCGAACCAAACTTGACCCACAGGACCAAGGTATCGCTACGAGTCCGATGGCGCAAGTTTCGTCTCGATCCGACGTGTGTACACAAAATTAGGACAAATTACAGAAAAGTCGGATACGGGACGATGTCCGCGGATACGCGTTGATTCCGGTGTGCACGCACACCCGAATCGACTTCTGCGAAATCTCACACGTCCGTATTGACGACGCGCACGTATCTGTGAAGACCGCGCGCGACCAAGTCATCCCGTTTGGCGGGGCGTACTCAGTTCCGGGGTGAAACAGGGTCTGGTTTTTCCTGTTTTTGGTTCGCGGTGTGCGATCACCACAGGACGCGATACCCCGAACGGTTTGTCCGGGCACCGAGAGGGTCATACAGGCTTCGCAACGCAATTTGCGGAATCGAAATCCGAGCTACGAACAGAAAGTTACAAGTACCTGAAGGGGACCCAAAAAATCGCGGTCGAATCGTGTCCGACACGTGTCCGACACGTGTCGGATTCAAAGAAACTAGGGTTAGGGTTAGGGTTGCTGACGGAGCTCCGGCGGCTCGGGGCGGCACAGCGGCGGGGGAGGCCGGCCGGGAGCGAGCTGGGGAGCGGAGGCGGGCATCGGCGGCGGCGCTGGCGCTGGCACGGCGGTCGGAGGGGGATGCTCGAGGCGCTGATGCTGTTGCTGTCGGGGAAGGAGGCGGAAGGAGGAGGAGGAGGAAGGGAGCCGGGCGGCGGCGCTGCTGCGGGGTCGGCGTGGCTGCAGCGGCGAGGCGGCGAGGCGGGACGGTGGCGCAGGCACGGCGGGGAGGTGGTTCGAGGCGGAGGAGGCGATCGGGGGGGATTTAAATAGGGTGGCCAGGGGTGAGGGGGCCGAGACGGGCGGGGAGAGGGCGGAGACGTGGCCGCGGGGGAGGCGGGGCTCGCGGGGACGTGGCGGCCGGAAATCGCGGCGGGCGGCGGAGAACGCGGGCGAGTGGGGGGCTGGGTGAACGGGTCTGCCGGGTCGGGTTCAGGTCGGGTTCGGTCGGGCGGACCCGACCCGATAGGGGAGCGGGCTGTGCCGGCCCAACGGGCTGGGCTGGGCTCAGGATTTGGGTTATAAAAATAATAATAATAATAATAATAAATAATAATTACATAACTAATTAATTAAATAATAAAATACTTTTTAGGTGTTTAAAAATAGGTCCGGGGTCCGATAAATTCCAGAAAAATTGTCCTAAGTCCAGTTTTTCATTTTACATCCAAAAATATTATTTTCATAATATTTTAATATCATTTATTATCAATTAAAAATTATTGAATAATTAAAACCCTGTTTTTAAATTACAGAAAAATTCCAGAAAAATCCAGAAAATTGTGAAAAATCCAGTTTTTAAAATTTTGAAAAATCAGGGGGTTTACAGCCTCCCGCCGCCTCCTTCCCCTCCCGCTCCTCCGCCTTGTCCCCCCTTCCGGCCTCCACGCAGTCCAGCCCTCGTGATCACCTCGCGTACCCTCTTTTCCGGACTGTCAAAATTTTGACAGTCCTTCCAATTGGTAGGACTGCCAAAATTTTGAAAGTCCTGATTATAAAATTATTAACATATCCTAACTACCTACCCCAAAATTATACTAAATTTGAAGACTACTACCTATGTCCAATTACACTAAACACATACCTAATTGTATACATCTTTCCTGAACTTTTGCTCCATAATAGAGCATATGCCAAATTTTGAACATATCCAAACTGGAATTTTTGACAATGGTTACGTCTTATCGAGGGTGTCATGCCTCATATTATTTGTTTTGATGATCTGTATACGTCTACCACACATTGAACCTATGTAAGATTTCTGCTGAATCTTGTCCCTGTCGATTATGCACACAATGTTCCTTCCTATCGTTCTTTTGCTTTGCTTTGCTTTATAATGATGATCTTGCAGCTGCTCAAGCATCTCTGGTACTTATTCCGTTAAGATCAACATCACTCTTCTTTCTATAGAGAATTTGGTGATATTGTTAGTAACTTAGTAGATAACCAACAATTATCATCAACACAACAATAACAAGACCAGTCAACAATTATCATCAACACAACAACAGCAAGACCAGTGACGAGAGATAAAATGACAAAGTTGATAAATTAGGCATATGGAAAATGTTGGAACTACCTATAGGAAACAAGAGTTGGTTGTTAGCTTCAAATACAATGTAGTATTTAGTGCGGAGAGGTGCAAGCAAAAGGGGGTTCACTCAAACTTATAGAGACTTTCGTTCAAGTCATGGACGGATGCACTATTGGAAGGACTGTCAAAATTTTGACAGTCCTAAAAAATCAACATATATATATTTAGGACTGTCAAAATTTTGACAGTCCTAACAATTGGTAGGATTGTCAAAATTTTGACAGTCTTGATTATAAAAAAAATCAATTAGAAGTGGTCAGTCCGGTAAATAAATTTTGGGAGTGGCAAATTTATAATTATCGATAGTAAAAATTTGGACTGTCCTGAATAAAATTTATAGTACCTTTATCGAGAGCCTAAAAAAAAAAAAAGACTATGCTACAATCTCAGCTTAAAAGATGATCCAAGTCACATTTTTGTCCCATTTGACCAAATAAATTGAAGTCAAATTATTTTAGAGAAAATTTTGGCTAGCACAACATTTGGCAATTCTTATGCTTAAGAAAAGAATGGTGTTATTAAAGAAAACATAGGAAATACATGAGTTTAATTAGATGCAAAAAGTATGAAGAATAAATAAATAAAATTTATTTATCAAGAAAAAAAATACACAAATAACCGGCACAAAGAAGAATATGTCATATCGTTACTTTTTTTAACATTCTCTCTCCCTCTCTCTCCTCCTCTTTCTCTCACCTCTTCCTATTCTCCAACGCCGACGACGACGCCGACACCGATCTGGTGAGTCGGGGATCCGGTGGATCTAGAAGCTTCTAGAAATGGAGTCGATCATTGCGCGGGCTCTGGAGTACACGCTCAAGTACTGGCTCAAGTCCTTCTCCCGCGACCAGTTCAAGCTCCAGGGACGCACCGCCCAGCTCTCCAACCTAGGTTTACCTAAAATTTATCGAGAAGTTGGAAAAACCTAAATTTTTATATAGATTTTTGTTCACAATTACGACGATTTCTCCAATTTCTGTGCAGATTTAAATGGGGATGCGCTGCACGCGAGCATGGGGCTGCCTCCGGCTCTCAATGTGACCACCGCACGAGTTGGGAAGCTCGAAATCACGGTAAATTTCGGATTTTGATTGGTTTTTATGTTGTGCCGGGGAAGGGGGGTTACTGTTCTCATTTGCGTCATTTTGAAGTTTTTATGGTTATTGATTTCTTGCTTGATTACATGAAAGCTTAGTTATAGACACTGTATTTTTATTTATTTATATAAAGTTGGAAACTTTACGGAGTGACGAGCGGGTTTGGGGATTTGATTGGTTCATCTTTGTTGTACCGGTGAAATTTGTAGTTTCTTTGAAGGGTTTATTGAGTTATGCTGCTTGATTGCATGGAAACTTGGTTACAATCACTACTTTTTTTCTCCTAAATTTGCAGATTTTATTGGGAAATGAGTGAACTTTAGAGGGTGCAGTGATAATTGCTTAATTACTTCAAATGCATGATTTGGGATGTAGTGTCTTCGTTAATTGAGCTAAACAAATTTCAGTTTGTGTCCATTTTTATGATTTTCAGTAAGTTTGGGATTTCAGCTTGTGATGAATAGAATTGTTGCTCAATTATTTAATCGCAAGACATATGATGTGTTGTTGATGTTCGTACAAGTATCAAGGACTAAACCAGAAACTGGTTGCAAATCAGAGCAGAATAATCCACTGACAAGCATTGTGAACTGCTACAAGAACAACAGGAGAACAATATGCTAGAAGAAACAGCGAGCGGTAAAGACCGCTAAAGGAAATTGCTAAAATAATTAGCAAATCAGCCTGCTGGGGTGATTAAAATCACCTTTGCTCAAAGTGAGATTCGATCGTCATTCGTCGATTCGTTCCGAGAAACCAACAAGTCTCGATTGCATTGACTTTGCAATCGAACTTTTGGAACACTCCTTCCTTTATCACCTCCTTCGTTGGACAAAGTGTTGAAGCGCTGGACCAATGACACTCGGAACAAGCGCTCGGAGCTAATTCATAAAGCAATTAGTGCTATAGAGAGATTTTTCTTATTGAAAGACTTTTCAGAGTCTGCAAGTGTCACGAGCTGGTGCTCTCTATGTATATGAGCACAATCATTACTTGGTCAGTTACAAAACTGAATCGTCTCTATAAATGACGACAACAAAATAGTAGTAGTTACGATAATTGAATAGCTAGCTGTGAAGCTACCAGCGAAGCTACTGCGTGGTACATGCGAGCTAACCATACTCCCTCGCGAGGCTAACGCACAACTAACCGTGAACCTACCGCTTGGCTAACCATGCCTACTCTGCGTCTGCGTCCGATGCGAACATGCAAATTGCAAAGTACTCCATCAGAGTGCCACTTTGCGTCCCGTATCTGAGTTTGAGCGGAGCTTACGTCCGAAGGAATTTCTCCAAGAAATGGTGATAAAAACAAGTGTATATTGTGGGATTCAAACCTAGCCTACTAGTAAAACCAAATAGCACTTACAACTTAATATAACACATTATATATGTATACGTCAATAAATGAAGAATCAAATATTGAAATACATACACATGAATTTTGTTCCAAAATTGAATATTGGGACCGGGTAATTACTAGACTAACCCTAACAATTTCTATATATTTCAATTTGTGAAAGAGCGCACTCTACAGTGACTATATATCGTGCATTAGGATGAATGCCGCTTACGACTCGAGTCTTTCCCATGGGATAGAACTATAGTACGATACAAAATGGACTAAGCCTTGAATTAAGTATCATAGATACAATTCTTCCTACTCACACCGCACCTCTGGTCGCATGTTAAAGACCATGTTTCGACCTTGATTCTTTATATGAATGTAGGGTGTCTATAAGTTCTCCCACAAGAGATAATCTATATCTCTGTTTGTATATATAGGTGAGTTCTTTTTCTAGAGTTTAATTTTTCAGCATTAGGCTACTTACCTCTTTGCGGTGTTACGCCACTATGAAATGGGCCAAACCCGAGGTTCCATTCCCTCATGTGATGTCATCCTACTGTAACATAATGTCATGTCTATTGTAGTGATGTACTAACCCTCATGTGATGTCATCCTACTGTAACATAATGTCATGTCTATTGTAGTGATGTACTACATCTCTGCAAGCATGAGGTTACCTATCTTTTTTTGGGTGCTAAGTCGCTATGACATGGGCTGAACCGTAGGTCGCAATACCTTATGTGGCGTCATACCGCTGTAGCATGAGGTCATAACCTCTTATAGTTATGCACTACAACTCTCTTTCTCAGCATGAGGCTATATGCATCTTTGTGGTGCTATGTTTCTATGACATGAGCCAAATTCGAGGTCTCACTACTACCTCATGTAGTATCATGACACTATAGCATGAGGTCTTGACCTCTTGTATTGCTGCATTACTCATGTTTCCTCTCAAGCACACCATACATTCCAAATGCTCAATAACTCATTAATGCTTAAAGCCAACATTTACACAAGGGTTGCTCTTTATATCGAGCAAAAAGTATACACAAGTTCAGGGATTTCATCCACCAATGTTCTCATGTACAAACCTCTGTACTTGATGTATCACAATCTATGAACCTTCTTTAAACAAAAATTGAGATGCAGAATAGATTTTTTTTTTTTGAACTAATAACAAAACATTTTTTGGTAGAATTACATAGACCTTATATTAAAATTCCTTTAAACCCATTTTTCTTGACGTGTCCTCAATAAGCTGGTGCTTGAGGTCCTTGATGAACTTATTCACCGGATTCTTCTGGCTTCGAACATCAATCTTTGCAATAATGTCGCATGAGATGCGCTCATTCAGTATTGTATGACGTAATCTCAGTCTTTTTCTCCCTATTGAAGAAAGCATTTGATGATACTGCTGCAGTCACATGGTTGTCGTATTATATAGAAATCGTCAGAATCTGTGCACCAACTGGAAGGAGGTCATACATGAGTTCTCGAAGCTATTCTGTTTCATCTGCTGCTGCAACAAGTGCATAAAACTCAGACTCCATTGATGGGTGTGAGAGCAACGTATGTTTTTTTCGACTTCCATGTTATAGCTGTTCCGCATTGAGACGATAAACCCTTTGGTAGACCTTTAGCTCTCATTTTCTGAGTACCAACTTGCATCACTGAAGTTTTCTATCACAATTGGATTTCTATTATAGAGTAAAGCAAACTTCTAAGTCTTCTTCAGATATCTCGTAGCTCTTTTTATAGCTTTTCGGTGTTCTACACTTGAATTACCAATGAACTAACAAAGCATCCCCACAACAAAAGCTATGTCAGATCTAATGCAACTCATTGCATACATAAAACTTCCAATGGCGCTTGAATTGTTCATCTGCATGACAGTCTTTCCTGAGCTTGGTTTCAGCTTCTTGTCACACCTATATGGAGTATCGATCTTATGAAGTTCTTGATATCTATAGCATGAGTATCTTCTCGATGTAAAGGGCTTGTAAGAGAGCAAGCCCCTCTTTCGTCCGGATGATTTTTATCCCAAGGATAATATCAGTGTCTCCCAAACCTTTCTTTTTGAATTTGGACGAGAGAAATTTCTTGGTCTCAAAAACACTATTTAGATATGTGCCAAGGATTAGCATATCGTCTACATAGAGACAAACGATCACCTCTTTCATCAATGAACTTAGTGTAGACGCACTTATATGTCTCATTGACAATATAACCGTTTAGTCTTATGACGTTATCAAAATTTTTGTGTCACATCTTGGGAGCCTGTTTCAGACTTTAAAGAGATTTTACTAGTTTACAAACCTTGTCTTCAAGTCTCTTGATGAAAAAATTTGCTGGTTGATTCATGTAAATCTCTTCAATCAGATCTTCATTCAGGAATACGGTCTTAACATCCATCTGGTGAATCACCATCTTGTGAATCCCAGCAAGTGCAATCAACATCCTCCGAGTGACAGAACACGTATCGAAATAGTCAATCCCTTGTTTCTAAGAAAATGCTTATGCCACTAGCATAGTGTTGAACTTCTCTACAGTTCCATTAGCTCTATTCTTCTTAAAGAACCATTTGCATCCAATGCGTTTTGTTCATTCAGATAGATTGACCTATACCCAAAGTATTATTGGATGTCATGGAGTCATTCTCATCATTGACCATTTCCTTCCAGAATACATCATCTCTAGTCTTTATCACCTCATTAATAGCAAGTGGATTTGCTTCTACGTGATAGGTGACAAAGTCATTTCCGAAGTCATTTGGCTTTCTCACTCGCTTTGTTGGTGACTCAACGAGTTCTGGTTATGTGATAGCATAGTTGCCTAATTCGTCTAACTCCCCCTACGTCCCACGAATTGGGACGAACGATCCCGAACGTGGTGCGTTCGCGACCCGTTCGTCAAATTTAGCGACCCGAATTTTGATGGCTTTGGTTATGAACTTATGATATTTGGTTTAGTTACAAGAATATTGTCTATACTTTTCTTCACTTGGATTTTGATGGCTTTGGTTATGAACTTATGATATTTGGTGTATACTTCTATATAATTGTATATGGTATAAAAGACGACTCAAATAAAAACGAACGACCCCAAATAACATACCGAATAAGCCTACCCCCACCGTACCGCGTACCGACTGAGGTACCGTACCGCGTATCCGTACCACGTACCAAAGCGACCCACGATCCTGGTTACATTGTGTGATATATCCTCCAGTGAAATCATTTTCTCAGAATTATCAGCTCCTTTGGTATTTTCAGCTGGATTAGGAGTACCGTCTTCCTTGTCATTTGTTATATTCTCCGGTAATTCTGTAGGAATCTCGCTCGTCTTTGACAAACTTATCATCGAAAAACTTATAATATCCAGACTCGATGATATGATTGGTTTCAAGATCAAGGAATCTGTGAACGCCACTCTTCTCGGCATATCCAGAAAGATCGTCTTAGTGGTCATTTTTTTCAACTTTTGAATCTTGATATTCAGAAGCTTAACATATGTCATACAGTCCCATATTCAAATAATATATAAGTTGGGTCTAACCTTGAACCATAGTTCATGAGGAGTTACCTTTTATTGTGTGAACGACACTCATTTTATAGTAAAGGTTGTTGTTAGAGCAACTTCTCTCTAGAAGCAATTCGGAAGACCAACTTTTAAAAGCATGAACTTTCATAATTTCTATTAGAGTACATTTCTTCTTTTCATTAACTCTATTCGATTGAGGGGAGTAAGGTGCAGTAGTTGTTCACAATTCCTGTGTTCCTTATAGAACGATGCAAATTCGTGTAAACGATATTATCCGTCTCGATCATTTTTGAGTCTCTTGAGTTGTTGGCCTATTTATCGTTCAACCTTTGCCTTGAAGTCTTTGAACCTCTCAGACACATCGTCTTAGGTAGACAAAAATGTATTTCGAGCAGTCATTAATGAAAGTTATGAAATACTTTATCCCAACCTTCGTAGTGAAGTGTTTGAACTTGGAAGCCACATATGCACCAACTCTAGAAGGTCCGTGTTTCTGTTCACCTTCTTAAACAATTTTCTTACAATTTTTGTTTGAGCATAGAATTCACATTTATCTACCTTCTTATTCACACATTTGGAGATAAGATCCAAGCTAGACATATTTGTTTACTTTTTTATAGTGAACATGTTTTAGCCTATGATGCCATAACTCAAGAGTAACCATACATGGTTATTTCATTGATACTTTCATATGAAACAAAAGTATAAATATTCCTTTGGTACGAAAGGCTTTGCCGAAGTAAGCATTCATATAGGACATCACAATTTGACCTATGCTGATGTCCATTCTCAGACCAACATTACACATGAGGCTTCCATAGATCAGGTCTTGGCGACATCAACCACTTGCTTCACATTTTGTAGAGTAAGAGACTGTCCCGAAGTCAGCATCAGTACCACTGTCCCGACTCCTTTCACTTCAGTTTGAGTCTTGTTCGTCATAGTCACCTTCTCGAAAGAAGGTTCATATGTTGTAAATAATTCCTTTACGAAACATACATGACATGAGGCTCCAATATCAATCCACTTGTCGGTGTCAATTGCAGACGTTTCTACTTGCGAAACCATAACCATCATGTTAAGCTCACATTGCTTGTATTCCTTCTGCTTTGGTTTGGACCTCCCGTCCCTTTTGTAGTAGTCCTTGTTACAATTGTAGTAGACCACATTTTTCTTAGACTTTGTCTTGGAGGAAATGTACCATGTTTACCTTACAAATTGTTTGGACAAAGAGTCCACTTTGATCTTATTTGTAGCTTCGTCAAGGAAATGGACCATGAATTTGTTGACGAGATATATCTTGGACATATTTTCATCGTCCTTGTACTGCTTTTCGGTAGACTCTTAGTTGTCTCTAACCTTCTCCTTCTTGCTGTAGGATTCAACTAAGGAATCCCCTAATATATTGAGGATTAACAATTTGCAGAGATTATGATCTCTCTTCTACTGTTGTTGTACGTTGATCACAACAACAATTGCTTGAACATTGTCAGTCTTTGGGATTAATCTCTTGGATTTCAGATTCTGTCGAAACGTACTCTACATTCATGAGTTGGTGATTGAGGCTGATTTGCCTCTTCCAGTAGTTATATTGTCCACCGCGATTTTTTTTTTTAGCTTGTGAAACTTGTGTTCAGGAGACCTCCATAACGTTGACGTGATAATACATTTGAGATTCTCATAAACTTTGTAAATCATAAGAATCTCACTTTGAGATTGTTGTTGATGTTCGTACAAGTCTCAAGGACTAAACGAGAAATTGGTTGCAAATTAAAGCAGAATAATCCGTTAATAAGCAGTGTGAACTGCCATAGGAACATCAGCAGAACAATATGCTAACAATATGCTAGAAGAATGAGTGAGCGGTAAAAACCGCTAAAGGAGATTTTTAAAATAATTAGCAAATCGGTCTGCTAAGGTGATCAAAATCTTCGTTGCTGAAAGTAAGGTTCAACCATTATCCGTTGGTTCGCTCCCAGAAAACGACAAGTCTCGATCGGACCGACTTTGCAATTGAACATCTGGAATGCTCCTTTTTTATCGTCTCCTTCGTCAAACCAAACGTTGGACCAGTGGCATTCGGAACAAGCACTCCAAACTAATGCATAAAGCACTTACTGCTACGGGGAGATTATCTTCTTGAAAGACTTTTCAAAGTATGCAATGTCACGAGCTGGTGCTCTCTTATGTATAGGAGAGCAGCCTCACTACGAAACTAAACCCTCCATAAATTGCAACAACAAAATAAGAGCAATTACGAGTACTTAACAACTACCCGCAAAGTTATCGACGGAGCTACCTCGTGGCACCCACGAGGCTTCCGACGGAGCTACCACGTGGCACCCTCTAGGTTACCAGCGGAGCTACCGCGTGGCACTTGCAAGGCTACCAACAAGTCAACCACGAGTCTAACTGCGAGCCTTTCGCTTGTCTAACCAGGAGGCTATCGCGCCAACTCCGCGTCCGACTCGAACGTGCGAAGTGCGGCATCAAAGCGCCACTTTGCACCTTTTTGCCCCACATCCGAGGCCTACCTCCGAAGGGATTCCTCCAAGAAATGGTGATAAAAACAAATGTAGATTGTGGGATTTAACACAACATATGTATACAAGTCAGTAAATGAATAATCAAATATTGAAATACGCACATGGGATTTGTTCTTGTGAGACCAGGTAATTACTGGACTAACCCCAACATGGAGTGTACTGTTTTTTTTCCTTCTTAATTACATGTAGACTTTTACTTTCTACTTACCATGCCAAGGAATTTTAGGTTGTTTTCTTACGATAGTCAGCAGCAAATCAGCATCTTAGGATTAGTGGCGAATTGATTTCTTCCTCGATTACTTTAAATTTAATTACAGTTTTTTTTTTTGGATAGAAAGGCAGCATAAAACCACCAAATTCTTCATGATAATGGAGGACTATTACTTTATATAAAGAGGAGTGCTGTAGAGACCAAGGAGAAAATAAGATAAAAAGATACTCTTGCACATAAAAGGGTAATGGCTACATTTGGAAATTTTAACTTGAAACATTCTTGTGTCCCGTAAATGTGGAGATTTTGCTCAGTTACTTAAAATTTAGATGAGTTGGCAAGTCTAGTTATATATGCATGCTCTTTCCAATTAGTAACATTGCTTTCTTAGTTGCATAATTTGTAGCTGAAAGATGGGATTGTTGACTGTGTATTGTCCTTGACATAGTTTACATTTTCTATTTAATGTCGTTGGTAGGGAGAATGTACTTTGTCTATTTTTCGCCTCTTGTTCTGTCGAACATATTCTTTTTATCTTAAATGGAGAAGTACGACGGTGTATTGGTTTCCAACCTTGTTTTAACCAAGCTTGGTGTTCTTTCGATGAATGACATCATGGAGTGAGTAATACTTGTTCCTTAATTATTAATTTTGTCAGCTCCCAGCCGTTTCTTATATTCAAGTAGAACCAATTGTGGTCCAAATCAATAGGCTTGATGTGGTTCTTGAGGAGAATTCTGATATGGATATTGCTAGGAGCTCCAACAGGTAATCGACACTGGTAAATTTCCTATCAAAATTTAAAGCTTTGGTGCCTCTTAATGTTATTGCATCTCTTTGTTACAGTGCTCAATCATCAACAAGCTCTTCAAAAGGCAGTGGTTACGGATTTGCCGATAAGGTATTGATTTTAAATATTGTGTGCTCGGCTTTGTTAATACAATATAAATGTGGTTTTCATTTTGTATTTATCTTTTTCATTCACTGGATAAACCACCCAATTCATGCTAGATGAAATCAAGCAGAGCTATCTTTTAATCCTTATACGACAAAATATTACCAGTCATTAGATAAATAAATTACTGATGTAAGTAGTGCTTCATGCTTCTTCAACCATTTATTCTCATGGGTTGAGGGTGACAATTTTTATGGATTCCTTGGGTTGTTTTAGTCTTTTGATGGTTCACATGAAACCTTTTAATTCCTTTGGATGAGAATATATATTAGTAACTTTTCAGGAAAAAAAAAAACTATAGTTTCTGAAGTACTTGGTTCTGTGCACGATGTGTCTGTGCATGATGTGGTAATTTATGTGATATCTGGTATGTGTTTTCAGATTGCAGATGGAATGACTTTGGAAGTAGGGACTGTCAATCTTTTGATTGAAACACGTGGTGGTGCTGGGAGCCAAGGTGGTGCAACATGGTAGTTCCTTCCTTGTACTATGATTCTCTAAATCACCAATACACAATAGTTATTCTTATAGCCCAGTTGCGTCCTTTTCCTCCTAAAAAGTCTGATCATGATACACCAACAGTTCTCCCAATCATGTCGTGTACATGTTCCATATAGTGGGATAGAACTCATGTGGTTTATGAGGTGCAGCTAATGTTTTTTCTTCTGTTATCTAATGCCCTTTAGCCTGATCCTGCACAATGTTTTGCTAAACAGAGATATTTGGAAGTTTTATATTAGCTATAACTTAGATTTTCTGAGATTTCTAAACTTTTTTGTACTTTTGAGTTTTGACCTGTAGTTCCATCTAGCCATTTGTTTCAGTTTTATGGGGCTTGCTGCAGTTATTGGATACCTAACCAACAACCTATGGTCCCTTTAAATAGGGAGGGTCCGCATTGAGACTTCCAACTTTTCCATCATGGGAGTAAAAGTCATGTCATCATTATTAACTCACATCCACTAAGAGGGGAAAAAGGAAATAGGAAAACAAGGAAATTATGGAGGTGCCTCGTTTGTCAAAAGCTAGAGAACATTGATCCACATATCCTTTTAGTAGGTTGAAGTTAAGATTGTTAGCTGCAGGTAGAAGATTGTTCAATACAAGTCAACAAGCCCTGTCTCGCAACTTGATTCCTTAACAAATCTAACTCATAGAATCCTGGTACTTTCCATCTATTCTATTGGTGGCCAAGGAGTTCATCTTTTTATCTATAATAAGGGATTGAAACTTGAAAACTCGCGGTTATCATTGAACCCAATTTGCACTTACAAAGTGCATGAAAAGGCACAAAGGTCTTAAATCAAGTCAGTTGCATAAAGATGAATCATAATTTTTCCGCGCTGCACTGCAAAAACAATCCGCCCGGCAATGCCCAAAGGCCTTCTGCAGACAGGAAATCACAAGCCTGACATATCTAATTCTTCCATCTCATCACCTTTCCTCTTATTTTGAGAAGTTCTACTGTCAAACCCATATGTAAGGCCATAAGAATTGAAGATTTCTGAACTTCGTTTAGGTAAGAATCTGAGACAAGTTCTTGGTTATTGTATGCTCGAACAATGAAGTTAATTGGTTAGGGCTCCTTGCTTATCAACTGGTAATATGGCATCCTTCCATTTGGTCAAAATTGCCTCATCCTAAGTTTCAAATCCATTTTATAGAGTAACAATATTCCCCAAGAGTCTTGCTCTAGAAGTATTCATACTTATATGGCATTGATACAAAGCTTTTAATAAAAAATAACATTGATACAGAGCTCCCTGTATATGGATGTTGTTGACATGATGATTTCTCAGTTCTCGATGCTGTACAAAAGGAGAACCATAATGATTCATCTATAACTGTCGTAGCACGTATTTGATTTTAAAGTAGGGATGTTTAACTTATAATCTTTTATTCTTTTTCAGTAGATCCAAATTTAACTCAGGTGCATCGTATAGTAGTTGGTTGGTTGTCTAACTATAGTTCTAATGTGGAAAGACATATGATTGCCAGGTCATCACCATTAGCTTCTATCACCATCCGCAACCTTCTGCTGTATACTACAAATGAAAATTGGCAGGTAGTTTTTGTTTGTTTGTATTTTGGTATCTTCTTTGGTATCATTATCCTCGTAACTCATTTCATTGGAAACATATCGGTGACAGGTTGTCAGCCTCAAGGAGGCCAGGGACTTCTCCAATAATAGGAAGTGCATCTACGTGTTCAAGGTTGTTAGGTTAATATAGTACTTTGTTTTAGAAATTGTTCTGTTTGCTAGATGTTGTTGCCACATTTAAAAGGCTTGAACTTATCTATGTTGCCAGAGCTTTAAAGTTATGCGATTAATTACATAATGATTAGCTTGCTTTCTTATATTGCAGAAACTGGAATGGCAATCATTATCGGTTGACCTGTTACCTCATCCTGATATGTTTACTGATTCTTGCTTGACCTCCTTTAGCAATGGATCTAACAGGAGAGATGATGATGGTGTGAAGCGATTGTTTTTCGGTGGTGAACGATTCCTAGAAGGAATATCTGGACAGGCTTATGTAATTGGAGATCTTATCTCTGCATTTAACTTTTCGTTATTAGAGTTTTGGGCTTCATACCATGTTCTAGATTTGTGCTCTTTCTGATCTTATGTTAACTCCAGATCACTGTGCAAAGGACAGAACTGAACAGTCCACTTGGGCTTGAGGTCCAATTGCATATTCCAGAAGCTGTCTGTCCTGCATTAAGTGAACCAGGTAAACATCGACTATTGTAATCACATTCATTAGTACCGAGCATTGTACTACTGTTGTAGTAAGATTTTGGCATTTGAGCAGGTTTACGTGCTCTTCTTCGGTTCATGACGGGATTCTACGTTTGTTTGAATAGGGGGGATGTAGACCCAAAGGCTCAACAGGTTTTATTTCATCTAATAACTTATTGTTCTTTTTTCCAAATCAGTGCCTTACTTTCTTAATGGAAGTCTTGAATGTTTGCAGCGCTGTACAGAAGCAGCTGGTCGGTCGCTGGTTTCAGTGATAGTAGATCATATATTTCTGTGCATTAAAGATGCAGGTAACTTTTTCTCTAGTGAGAAAATATTGAACCCAACAATTAGTCATTCTAACCTTGTTGAATCAGTACTCTACTGTTGCACTTTATACTTAATGTTAATGATCTTCCATGACGAGGTTAATATTATTTCCAGAGTTTCGGCTTGAACTTCTGATGCAGTCTCTACAATTTTCTCGGGTAATATATCCTTGCTTGGTACATCCCTTTAATTGGATAACTTCTATACATTGCACAATTTTATACATTGTTCTCATTGAAGAGAGAAGGTTTGTTATGTCCTTGTATAAATTCATGTCACAGCCAGTAATGAACACATATTAAGTGATAATACCTTTTCAAAAGTAGGAATCTTAGATCTGTTTTTCCCTTATTGCCATTAGAATGTTTCAGTGCTTTTGTGGAGTAACCTACTTTTGCAAATCCTTTATATTTCTTTCTTTCTGATTTTGCATGTAATTCCAGTTCTTGTTTGTTTATGTTTTCACCAATTATTGCATATTCTGTCCCCTTTCAGGCAAGTGTATCTGATGGAGAAATAACAAAGAACTTGTCTTGCATTATGGTTGGTGGTTTTTTTCTAAGGTATTATTCATCCATTCTGTATAACATTGAGATTAATCTTAAACAGCAACTAGGCTCTGGGGAGGGTCAAATTATACACAACCTTACTTTCCCAATATATGGATTCTGCTTTAGCGACTCAAACCCACATCTCCAGGATGCCAGCACCAAGCGTTACTGCCGTGCCACAACGTCCTCCATTAATCTTAACTGGCGATTATATATTTTCTTTATCTTATTTTAGTAAAGTTCTTGTTTGGAAATTATCCACAATAAAGAGAATACCTAAAATGATAATTTGTCTTTCTTACCCTTGTGCATTTCTTGATTGTTTATTTCAATTTCTAAAACGATGTTAGTTTCTTCCTTCAACTGCCTTTTTGAATGTAACTTTTGGCAAAAATTGGTAAGATTAGTTTGGTTGCCTTATCAATTTGTTGAGATGAGACCTACCTACATTCTAATGCTCATTATATATGGTTAAATTTCATTTTTTATGGTAATAAAGTTGTAATACTTTTTCCGTGTAAATCCCATGGTGATGTTATCCTGATTTGTAATTATTCTGTGCAGGGACACCTTTTCACGCCCACCATGCAGCTTGGTACAACCATCAATGTTTTCTGCAGCAACGAAACCACTGCAAACCCCTGAATTTGGTCTTATCTTTGCTTTCATGGCTAATAGTTTATAATTTGTTATTTTACTGCCTTACTTTTGTGGATAATATTGTTAGTGATCTTATATATATACATTGACACAGGTGAGAATTTCTGCCCTCCTATCTATCCTTTGGGAGACAAGCATTGGCAGTTCAATGTTGGCGTTCCTCTCATTTGCCTTCATTCTCTTCAGATTAAACCCTCGCCTTCAGCTCCAACTTTTGCTTCACAGACAGTTGTTAACTGTCAACCTCTTACAGTACGTATGATGAGGACTTTTCCCACTGTCGACTGAATTAATATTTTAACGGATGAACTCTATTCCTTTTCTTCTCAATAACCAAAGATTTTCTTCTTTGTTAGATCTTTCTCCAGGAAGAATCCTGCTTGAGGATCTCCTCTTTCTTAGCTGATGGGATTACGGTTAACCCTGGCGATGTTTTACCTGATTACTCAGTCAATTCCTTTCAGTTCACTCTGAAAGAGTTTGATCTTACTGTTCCCCTAAATGCTGTTCAAACTGAAACTTTTACAGCAATTGGTGACATGCATCCCCACAATTTATTTTCTGGAGCCAGGCTTCACGTAGAGGACCTATATTTCTTGCAGTCACCGGCACTCAAGTGCATGCTTCTGAATCTTGATAAAGATGCTGCTTGTTTTAGTCTTTGGGAGCATCAACCAGTTGATGCCAGTCAAAGAAAATGGACAATGCGAGCTACACATCTCAGCCTCTCACTCGAGACTGATAGCGAATCAAAAGAACATAAAGGTTCTGCCGACTGGTCTGCAGGTCTTTGGAGATGTGTTGAATTGCACGAGGCTTGCTTCGAGGCAGCTATGATCACTGCAGATGGGGGACCACTGCTACAAGTCCCCCCTCCAGAAGGCATCGTCAGGCTAGGAGTTGCCTGCCAACAGTTTTCATCCAATACTTCAGTTGAGCAAACGATCTTTGTCTTAGATCTCTATGCATACTTTGGTGACGTTAGTGAAAAGATGAGAAATATCAGCAAAAATAATGGGAATAGATGTCACGAGCCCTTGGGTAAGAAAATAATGGAGAAAATTCCTTGTGATACTGCAGTAAGTTTGGCTGTAAATAGCCTACATCTCAAGTTTCTCGACTCTTCATCAATGAATATTCAAGGGATGCCTTTAGTTAAGTTTAGTGGAGAAGATCTATTCCTGAAAGTTTCTCACCGTACTTTAGGTGGTGCTTTCGCTGTGTCCACCACCTTACGCTGGGAAAGGGTCTGTGTTGACTGCGTGGATGGAGAGGGAGTGTTGCCTCACGAGAATGGCATGTCTTTGCCTGGTGATCTGGCAGTTGAAAATGGGTACCCACAAATGAGAGCAGTTCTTTGGATTGAAAACCGAGCTAAATTTCAGAAGAAACCAGTTCCTTTTCTTGAGATAAGTGCAGTTCATGTCATGCCCTATGATGTGCAGGATATGGAGTGCCATAGTCTAAATGTCTCTGCAAAGATTGCTGGTGTACGACTTGGTGGTGGAATGAACTACACTGAAGCTTTGCTTCATCGCTTTGGTATACTTGGACCAGACGGTGGTCCTGGGGAGGAACTATCAAAAGGATTAAAAAATTTGTCTTCAGGGCCCTTGGCAAAGCTTTTCAAAGCATCACCTCTTATGGAGGTTGACCAAGAAGAGGGTACGGTATTCGTCATTTTTGGTTTTGCCCCTGCTGGCAAGATCTCAAGTTTTCTTTTTCTCTTTCACAAAGATAAATACTGGAATATCAGAATTTTCATTTCAGCTTTCTTCCCACTTAATTGATTTTTCATGACCTGAAATATCTATTAACTGGATAATGACATCACATAATCATTGCTCTTGCTGCATGCATTTGGTCACATCGTGAATGTAAATTCTATTTTCATTTCATGGCTGACCAAATATTATTAGTAACTAACAGCATTTTAGCTTGAAATATTTTTCAGCTTTCAAAATTTTATTTCTCACGTTTGGTTAAGCGCTTGATATGTACTATTCTCTCTGTATGTTGTTCCCTTGTCCTCCCCCAGATTGTCATGTTTTTGTGGAGAGAAGAACTTTAGGCTGTCAAACTCCAATTTTGGACCCTATTGAAATTTCAGCAGGGTCATACAAATGTAATTTCATAAAATACACCCCAGGTCCTTATTTTTGTGAATGAGCTCCTCTATATTATCAACTTTATTCTGCTACAGGATAAATCTAGATATGGACAGCTGTGATCCTCATGTCAAATGTAATTTGAGTTTACAGTATTGTCATTTTGGATCATGGATTGAAGTTCTAAAGAAGGAAATGGTTTTCATTAGTGTTACAGAGGATATGGCTCCTGACCGAGCTGAATGGTAGCAAATAATACAAATAGCCGACCCCAAAAATTTGGGCTAAAGGCTTTGCTATTGCTGTGGTTTTCTTATGTTGGATATGAACAGAGGTATTTTGTTAAAAGAAAAGGTTGTATTAGTTTTCTCTACATCACCCTTCATTTTGTGCTTGCTATCTAAAAGGTTACTTTATTGTTGTTGTGTCTCAGAGGGATGCTTAGAAGAAGATTCCATTAACCTTTTGGACTTGGGAATGCCAGACGATGTTGATATAGCTATAGAGTTAAAGAATTGGTTATTCGCCCTCGAAGGCACACAGGAAATGCAAGAAAGGTGGACAACTTGCATAGGGGATGATGTTAGTAGAGAAGAAAGGTGCTGGCACACAACATTTGAGAGTTTTCTTGTAAAAGCGAAAAGCAGTCCACATAATTTGACCAGCAAAGAAAAGTTGTGCACCACACAGAAATTTCCTGTGGAATTGATAACGGTAAGAATGTTAAGTATTTAGTTTCCCAAGGCAAATTCATTGTAGATTCTCATTTAAAACAATAACTAGTAAGATGGAAACAGGAGCAATATTATATTATTTTACTTGCTTTAGTAATTTGATGTGCAAATAAAGACATGGTGCTAAAGCCTGAAGTTTATTAGTAGTTTCGAGTTTCTACGTCTAAACTTAGTATTCAATTGTGATGTTTAATATGTTTAACATAATATGGTTCCTCCATCACTATACGCTAGGAAAACCTTACTAATCATTGCGAGCACTAAAAACTACACTTTTGATGTTCATTTTCCAGGCCAGTACTACTAAGAGTTTCTGTTGATCCCTACTGAAGATAAGACTTGGTCCTTAAGAAACACGTAGGAAATTCTTTCTTCTAACTATAAAGTTTGTCTTTTATGAACTAATCCTTTATGTGCCCTTATTCAAAGTAGAGTTTGTCAGTAAGGAACTTGTTTGGTCTCTGGTGAAGTTATACTCGGTGGTGAAGTTATACTCGGTTAGATATTTAACGGAAACGATATTTAACGGAAACTAAGTGATTGGTTTAGTCCAGAAGCGTTACAACATCAAATTACAATAACCAAGCGACAATTGGGGATACACGGACAGGTAGAATGCGGACGAACAAATGCAATGCAAGGGTTTCCAGAAGTGATTTCTTCAAAATGGATAGGAGATGAGTACATCCGTAAGACAAAAAATGTATGTTTTGTCTATGATTTATATTAGGCTGCAACTTGAGTAAACAGTTATATTTACTGGGTCGTGCCATACCATTATGTCATTATCCCCGGACCCCTCTTATATGTGCTTGCCTCTTCTTCATTGAGTCTTTCTTTTTCACTCTTAGACATAATGTGTCATAGAGATGAATGCAATTCTCTATAGCAAATTGTTCATCTAATCTTTTCGTCTAGACTCTATATACTCTAGGGGAACTTGGAGGATGCTCCTTTGTTGCATGATGGCAACTGCATATCTAAAAGCTAGCCTACCTACCTGCCAATCCTCCTCCTAGGTTGACCCACCCATGCTCTTAGCTATGTTGGCACCAATATAGAGGGTTCACATCAGGTCAACTTATCATAAATTTCTTTCTTGACAAATCTTTTATGGAGCTTTCTTATGCTCCACAGCAGACTCCATTCTGATGGGAGAAAGCATGATGATGATGATGATGGATCTTCTTTGTTGAGTAAAATGTATACTTTCTTCGCTGTCTTATATTTGTACTGTAATTTATTCTTCCCAAGTTTCTTTGACTTGTTACAAGAACTAGTCTAATAGGCATTCTAAAAGTGCTCCTTTCCTGAATTTCGGAATTTCCTGTCAAGTTTACTCGATTTATTATGAGAAAAGCGTTCTAAAAGCATGTTCTTCACTTACCCTTTTCTAAGTTGAATTTGAGCTAAAGAAAACAGTTGAATATTTCTCTTTGTGGTAGATCTTAATCTACTCTGCCAAAGGCCCTAATAAGCAATATGAGGTTTATATGGATCCAATATTAATATAACTCTAAAAGGATTCATAAAGAAAAGGTAGCTTCTGCCTTCTTACTACTTTATCTAGTTTTATCTTGTGAACTTCTTTCTTTTTGCAGCTCAATTTCAATTTCATTAGCCTTGTTAGAGTCATTTGACCCATGGTGCAGTATGTTGCGTTTTTATTAGTAAGGGTCTTGGTGTACAAAAAGAGGGGAATTAGCCTCTACAAATCCGTAAGAATAGGTTTTGATGGATATGGTTGTAATATATGGAACAACCTGCACTTTATGCATACTATTGTTCTTTATGTACTTGATGAACGAAGTGATTTTGATATTCTAGAATTTGCAAAATAGATGTTCTTCCACCAATCTAATGGAACATGCTGCATACTGCTGCTATATTTTTGTTGATACCTTCCATTTTGTTTCTGGTTAATTGTGCACAAATATGCTGGTTACCTAATCTTCCTTCTAATGATAGATATAACATTAAACAAATGTTTGCAGGTGGGCGTGGAAGGTTGGCAGGCACTGAAACCTCGCTTCAAGAAAGATTTCGTCCAGGCAGACTCAAGAGGGAGAGGGAATAACCAAGTAGGCAGTGATAAAAAAATCATAGAAACTGATAGTGTTGAAGGAGTGAATGTTGAAGTTCGTCTTGTTCTACCAGAAGAGGAAGGTGATGAAGGGACAAAGTGGATGGTTGAGAGTATTAAATTCTCTGTTAAACAACCGGTAAGATATCACTTGCCTGTCTTCCTTAGTCACCATGGTTGTAACTGAAGCTTGATTCAAATCTGACGGGGTTTTGAGTGCAGATTGAGGCAACTGCATTGAGAGAGGAGTTGGAGTACCTAGCCATACTATGTCGGTCTGAGGTTGACTCGATGGGTAGAATTGCTGCAGGAATTCTAAGGTTACTGAAGATTGATGGATCCATTGGCCAGGCAACTATGGACCAGCTCAGTAATGTTGGTATGTAATAGATCTCAGTGTTTAAAAAAGGTCTTCATGATTATTTTCAGCTATGAAAATAGTGACGTTACTCTTATCTACTTGCAACATAATCTATAAAGCTGCTCTTCATGTCAAACTGTTCATTTTGATGTCGTATTTTGGATCGCATCCCTTCCAACATAATCAGTTCTTGTTGGATCTCTTTTCCCCGATGCTACAACAGTGTGCCAATAGGGTTTCTGCTAGGCTTGTTTCCTAAGATTCAGTTACATGAAACACCTCATGTTCTAACATTAAAATTATGCCCCTTACTCTTATAATCGTTCCTTCACAACTAAGGTTACTTTTTTTTTGTTTCTGAAGATATGAAGTAGCTCCTCTCCCTTGATCAATACATTTCTTCCATGCCTTCTTTGGTTTTTATTATCAAGACATGATTTTAGGGCTCAATTTCTCTATTTTCTGCCACCTCTGTTTCTGAAGAGAAATAAGGGAATGATTTAGTGAAGGCAGAAAGATGACTCAGCCTTTCTACTTTCTAGTGAATTTAGGCGAGGTTTCCTTGAATCCAACTATAAAATTAAAAATTTCTGTCATGATAGTTCCAGAATATATTTGGATGCTTCTCTTAGCTTGCTTGAGCTGAAATTTCACGACTCCTATAGCTATGCTCCAGCCCACTAACCAAAATGGTTAACCCAGAGGGACACATAAGACCCAATCACACAAAAAATAAACCAATTAAAGTCTCATCTTGTATCTTGTGTGGAACTAAATCTTGGGATTTCACAAACTTCCCCCACCCAAAGACATGGCATCCTTATTGTGGTCCGCACAAATGGCCTAGTCTCACCCTAGTAGAAAGTGAATCCACAAATGACCTACTCTGATACCATGTCACGCCCTACTGCCCTAGCTCACTTGCCAAAATGGTTCACTGGAATGTAGACATGAGACCCAATCATTCAAATATAAACCAATCAAACTCTCACCCAATATCCGATATATAACTATATCTCGGGGCTTCACAATCTATCCTACTCAAACATACGAAGTCCTCGTCCCAACCCATGCAAATGGCCCAATCTACTAAACCCCAAAATCTACTAAATCTTGGGTATACCTAACACTGGTCTTCTAAGAATCTAAGGGAGGCCCTTCTCACATACCATCATGCAACAATCTGGCATCCACTAAGAGAATTTGTGTTAGTCCGTTTGTGAACTCGGTTTTTAGTTTGTGGAGCCTTCCCACTCTGTTATGCTCCATAGGCAGCCCTATCTTCTAAAAAGGCTTTCAGATAACGGCAAACGTGGTACACTTTACCTTTAGGTGAGGGGTGTCTTATTATAGTTGCTCGATGGGCTATTCATCCTATATGCCCTTGAAGGCTAACATTATGGATAAAAGTCATGTGGTTTGGAAACCTCTAAATCTGAATCCAGTTGTTTGAAACAATCAACATTCAAACTTTAGAACAAATGATACTGCTCAATTAATAAGTTATAGGTTTCCAAACGATATATTTTTCCTGTGGTTAGATGTTTTAAGGCATATAGTCACGAATCACGATCACTAATGTTGCGCATGAGATGCCCGGTGAGTGACAATGCTGCTTTTTTGGCTGAAGCAAGGATGTTGCCTACACATATATGCACACATGTAAAAGTGTGAAAGTGTGCAGGCTTGGAGACTTACAAATGCTTGCACAAACCGCATAAACCATTTGAAAAGTCATCCTTGTGATTCCTCGTCTCCAGTTGTTCTTTTTGACGATTAAAGAATTTGCACCAGTTAATCAAATCAATCCTTGTAACTTCCATCCATTTCAGTTTCCTTTTCCTCTCAAGGCTTGAGCACCTTACTGAAGCTCTCAGTTCAATATATGTGATCATACCATTTACTTGGTTCTGAAACAAGCTGTCATTAGAGCAACTGGATCATCTCCTCCAATAAACTCACTCATAGAACCTCTGTAGTTCATTTTCGGATTTTCCTACCTCTAGCCGTGTTGAAAATCTAACACTTTGCACATGATATTCAAGATTACTAATATTGGCACATTTCTAACTTCCCTGGCTACTGCTTTCCCTTAAGGATTTGTTCTCACTCTTGGACTACTGAAATTTTGACCATTATTATTCCTTTTTCTCCCTCCCCACTCCCACACATCTTACAAGGTCTTTATCCAATATTACTTTTTAATGAGAAACTCTATACAAATTGATGGCATCATGGCAAGCAAGGACAACCCGGAATCGATGTCGTACCGAGTCAGACATGTATTGGACAACGATATTGGACCCTAAAAATATCAGCTGTGTTACATCTGTAGCATATCCTGCAGTATGTCTTTATGCAACATAACCAGTGAAAAGTGATGCATGTAGTATCTGCAAGTCTCTTCGAGTCTTGAGCCACTACTGTACTCCAGCTTGGTACTTTCCGTCGCCTATCCAGGGTTGAGACTGGTGCTGTCCTATGGCATAGTTACTACTATGGGACATGGTAGCTGGGTATGGAATGGGACACACATGGGATAAATAATCTAAACAAGTATGTGAAACATGGCATGGCTAGCATCAATTGAAGGACAGAAGAAATTAACAGGATACACAGGAAGATTTTGTGAATCTGACAAGAAAATACAGAAGATTTTTTTATGATACTTTTGGTAGCTTGTAGAAAAACAATGTTCTACCATTTGCCGATGATATTGAGTGACCGACTACAAGGAAGAAACATCAATCTTGATATTTATCTAGATTTCTGCCAATTAACCAGGATAGTGCATTCCAACTAAATACTTTCTAGTGTTGTAAAGAGTCTCACATAAAACACTATACCTGTGAATGTTCTAAACAAGCTACACATATAGAATATTTCAAATCACAAATAATAGAGAAGATTATGTGTGTGTGTACCCAAAGAAAGGTGTAGGTTAGCATTTTCCAAAATAGTTTTCCACTAGATGCCCCTACATGCTTATTAATGCTAGGGACGTTTTAGTAAATAGACATTAATGTTTTGAACTTTAAAAATCATGGTCATTAAATTTTGGAGGGAAAACATATAATAAGTTGACTCATTTAGTGAACATGTTCATTTAATTATGTCTCATTCAATAAGTCAACTTTATTTATTACTCGACTAGATTCTAAAAATCAAATTGATTGACCAAAATGTCCCTTTGTGTTAATGAAATTATATGGGTCATTTAGTGGAAAACTAATTTGGGTACAATGCTAACCTACAACCTTCTGTGGGTATGTTAGCAAAACCCCCTCTCTCTCTCTCTCTCTATATATATATATATATATATATATATATATATATATATATATGAGGAGGGATCGGGATCCCCGCACATAAGCATCCCTGTATGATCTCCGAAATAGCAATCGTTGGATTGTGTTTTTAGACTGTTCAGATTAGACCAAAATCTCGCGCTTTGGAAATTTTCTCCAGGGATAATGGTTTCTTATTTGTGTGCTTTGGATTGCGCGAGGATGCTGAGCGAATATTGCAAGGCGGATCATGGACTTTTGACGGTCGCTTGATCATCATAAATAAATGGCAGATGAACGTCAAATGCAAGAGGGTCCTTCTGCACACATTCCCTATATAGATTCGCCTACCTAGGCAACCTATTCAATATTGGAGCACACCCATGATTATGAAATTATCCAGCCTCATCGGCAACCCCATCAAATCAGACAAAGCAACGACCAAGAAATCGCGGTTTGCATATGCTCGTGTGCTTGTGGAGATTGAGTCCACTGCTGTACTACCGTAGGAACTTGAGTATCACATACCATCGGACGATATATTCTCGCAAGCAATAGAATACGAGTGACTTCCCCAGTATGCGATGAGTGTAGATATTTTGGTCATCTTACCAGGATGTGTTCGCTTGCAGTGGAAAAGAAACAAACCGGCGTGGGTACTATACCACAGGAACAACTAAATGTAGTGGATGGTCAAGTTGCTGGAGATGTACGGAAGGGAGAGAAGGAAAGCAGTCAGAATATAAAGGAGGACGACTGTGCTCAGATGAATGAGAAGGCCATTGTCCCCGCAGTGCAAATTATACACCCTCAACGGGTGGGATCGGTGGAGAAGCCTTTGATGGCCGGAGAAGAAAGTATGGCGCCCTCAATGGTTGAGGGGGATGCAACCCTTAGCTCAGATAATAACAGGCTGAATGCAAAGAGAAAGATTACGGAGGAATTACAGTTCACAGGCCAGGAGAGGTACCCTGTATGGCCCACCTCTATGCAGACTCGAAGCCAAACAGATGAAGCTACCAAGGGAAGAAGAGCAGGCTTCTCGAAGAAGTACTCTTAATTATATCCGAAAAAAGAGCAAAGCGAAGAAGTCGAAGGTAGAATCGAGCTTCTCTATATTGCAAAACTTGGAACCAGAGGTCGCAGAGCTCACTGTGGCTAACCCAGCCTGAAAAAAGATGCTGCAGAAGAAATATGATATTTATACTTGATGAGCTGAGCTGGGTGCTCTCTAATAGGAAAGTTACATAACATGTTGAGTATGTAGTAGGCGTAAGATCTAAAAGCGTGGATGATGTATTATCTTGGTTGAGATAGAGTTGTAACTTCTAATTATCATTAATAAAATTACCTTTTCCATATATATATATATATATATATATGGAAAAGAGAGAGAGAGAGAGAGAGAGAGAGAGGATGCCAAATTTGAGCTGTATTGGCAATTTTTTCACTTAATAATACTATTTCTGGTGGTCCCTCACATGATAAATGTGGCCATTTAATAAATCAATGTTAGTTCCCATGAGTGTGGATGTGCCTTTCGATTTTCTTTGATTGGAGTTTGGTGTCAGTATCAATTATCCAACATGAGTTTCCAGGGTGTAACTAAACTTTTGTGTGTCTGCTAGTGAACCCAGCCATGTTATCCTTGGTCCATAATGTATGATTCTAATGAATTCACATATTCTGTACATTGTCATTTCTAATTATTTTGCTTGAGGTTTATAATTACTTTGTTTGGCAGTGTGTTTTAGGTTGATGAGTTTCCTTTTTCAATGCTTCAACAGTTTAGTTTCTTGATAATCTTTTATGTTGGGTTCTCAAAGAGAACCAATGAAAAATAATATGAAGAATAGGTGGTGGAGAAAACCTAGCTCTACTCTAAATATCAAATTTAAATTAGAACTTAAAGTTGCCTTGCTACAAAGAAGGAGCTTCTCAATCCTTTTTCTATTCATGCTCAATGCAAATAGTGAAGTTTGGAGAGGAGAGACAAAAGATAGAAAATAAGAAAAGAGAGTGCAAGGACTTAATTCCTAGGTTGCACCTCATCTATATTTATATTAATATACATGATGATAAATATACCTACAATTACCTCATTGTACCCACATAAGATAAATAACAATAGTAACTCTAACACCCTCCCTCAAGGTGGAGCATAGAGATCAGGCATGTCCAACTTGCTACATAAATTAAAAAATAGACCACCAGCAAGTGGTTTGGTGACGATATCACCTAACTTATCATCAAACTGAATATATGGAGTGACAATCTATTTCTTCAACAACAAAATACGAACAAAATGACAATTCACCTCGATATGCTTAATGCGCTTATGAAACATTGGGTTACTTGCGACGAAAATTGTCAATTGGTTGTCACAATACATCTCCATAGGGATAGGAACCATAATCCCTATTTCATGAAAAAGAGACTGCATCCACATCATCTCAGAAGCTGTATGAACCGTCGCACGATACTCGACCTCTACACTAGAATGAGGCACCACAACATTATGCTTCTTACTCAAGGTTCAAAGTATCGTATCAGAATCGGTATCGGACCATTCCTATGAGTATCGGGATTGACGGTATCGGTAATGTCGGCGGTTTCAGATCAGAATATCACATTTTTTGGTATCGGAAAGCAAACAACTATTAGTAAATTATTAACATTTTAGAAAATACATTTATGCATAATTTAAAGTATTTTCAGTGTTGTTTCTTAGTATTTTTTAAATTGAATAAAATAGTAGTCACCCTTGTCGATTGATTTATATGCGATAGATAAGTTTTCCTCTTTTATATGCTTTTACAACCTTATTATGCTTTTACACCCTTGTTAATTAGTTTTTTTAATTTAATTTTCTTTGTCGAATTGACCGGAAAAGAGACCTCTAAAGTCGGTATCGGTCAGTATAGGGTATCGGTCGGTATCAGAACGGGACATGCCAAACTGTATCTGTATCGGCCGTATCGGATAAGTATCGGCTGATACTTCAAACTATGTTCTTACTACACCACGTCATAAGATTGCCACCCACGAATATATAATAGCCAGAAGTAGACCTCCCATCAATGCGACTGTATGCCCAATCAGTATCTCTGAACTTTGTCACTGTAACCAACCGGGAAGGTTTGTAAAACAAACCCTTTCCAGGTGCACCATTCAAGTATTGTAGAATGCAAGAGATAGTCTAATAATGTGGTTGTCGATAGCATGTATAAACTGACTAACTACTCCAACTGCATAGGTGACGACTGGTCGTGTAACAGTAAGATATATAAGTTTTCCAACCAGCCATCTATAATGTCCAACATCCTCAAATAACTCTCCTGTCAGCATCAAGTTTGTCATAATAATCTATAAACGTCTCAACTGGGCGACAGATGCAAAATAAGTCATTTTTATAACTTATCATTGATTCTCGTTCGTTCTGCTGATTTTCATAACCTGCACAACATAGAGACATAAGTTAGAGTTAATCAGAACATGTATTACATCAGCGACACTCCAACATCCCAATTTATGTGAGCAAGTTTAGAGCATACTTGTGTTGCGACATATGCATACCCTTCTTAGATCGAGCAATCTCGATTCCAAATATCTAAGAAGACCCAAATTCTTAGTATGAAACTGACGATTAAGGTAGGTATTCAAGTCTACAATTCCAGCATGATCACTCCCAAATATAATGATATCATCAACATAAACAATCAACACAATAACACCTGCTAAGAAAGAATGACAAAATATTGAATGATCTGGTGTGGTGCGCCAAAATTCATACTGAATGAGAACTGAACTTGTCAAACCAAACTCGAGGTGACTGTTTCAGTCCATATAATCATTTCTTCAATCGACATATGAGTTTTCCATTTCCAACCACAATATACCCCAGTGGTAGATCCATGTAAACCTTCTCCTATAAGTTACTATGCAAGAAAGCATTCCTTATGTCCAGCTAAAATCTAGGTCATTGGCGATTAACCACTACAGAGATAAGAATACAAACTGAATTCAACCGAGCTACTGAAGAGAATGTCTCTATATAATCTACACAATATTTCTGAGTATACAATTTTGCAACCAATCATGCTTTGAGGCGCTCAACTGAACCATCCGGATGATACTTAATATATACACCAATCGACAACCTACTGTATGCTTTCCAACATGAAGTGATGTAAGTTCTCATGTCTGATTTTGTTGTAAAGCACACATCTCCTCATTCATTGCACTTTTTCAACCAGAAGATGACATAGAAGTTTTGGGAATGGAGGTGGAAAGACAATAAAACAACAAATACATAAAAAGATGGAGAAGCACGGTGTAAGAAAACATAATTATAGATGATTTACTTTTTCTTTGTGATACAAATACATTTTTTTCCTAAAAGCAATAGGAATATCATTTGGATCCGTGGTGCTGGGAGAGTAAATCACATGCACGAAAGTTGATTCATTGAGGGCTGAATTCTGCAGAACCACTGTTATGTCCTTGGATCTCTGATAAACCTGTAAAGGATGAATGGAGAGACAAAAACCAATTCAGGAATGACCGAAAGTGGTATGTAATGTACCAAATTTGATGGAAACGGAACAAGACAATATCATGAGGGAAAGAAATAGATAGACTCAAAGAAGATAACATATGCACTGACATAATACTTACATGACTGTGGACTGTTACAACGATAACATTTTTTAGTATGAGAATAACCAAGAAAGACACTTCAGAGATCGATGAGCCAACTTATCTTGGTTAAGTTCTAGGTTGTGAACAAAAGCGACACACCCAAACATTCGAGGAGGTAAAGAAAAATGAAAGTTAGTTGGATGTAACAAAGAGAATGACTTGGTTATTCAATACATATGATGGCGTGCGATTAATTAGACAACATGCAGTAAGAACGACATCTGTCAAATACTGTTTAAGGACATGCATATTGACATGAGAGTTCGAGTCACATCTAAAATGTGTCGATGTTTGCATTTGGCTATACCATTTTGCTGAGAGGTGTGAACACAACTGGTTTGATGAACCATGTCACGATTAACACAAAAAGTGTTCACAGACAAAGTATACTCCAAATCATTATCAAAGTACAAAATTTTGATGCGTTTATCAAACTGAAGATAGATTTCATTATAAAAGGTGGATAACACATTTGGAAACTCAGATATTCTTTCATTAAATAATAGCAAGTTATTCTGAAATAATTATCAACAAAAATAACAAAATACGGAAATCCTTTCAGACTTTTGACTCTAGACGGACCCTAACTATCATAATGAACAAATTTAAAAGACTGCAACTGATGACTCACAACACGACGGGAAAAATAACTACGATGATACTTTCATAACTGACAAGCCTCACATTCACGAACAAAAATATGACTCAAACTAGGAACAACTTGATATAACTTAGCCAAAGACGGATGGTCCAAACGATAATGTCACTGCAAAAGAGAAGGAAAAACTAAAGTAAAAGTATTTCCAAATATATCTAAGTAATATAGTTCATCTCTTTCATGTTCCGAACCAATCATCTTCTTCGTCAGAAGGTTCTTAAAAACACAGACATTGAAAGAAAATGTTACAGAACATTGAAAATATTTCGTTAACTGGTTCACAGATAGAAAATTGAAAAAATAATAATTTAGGCACATATAATGAATCAGATAATGACAGTGTCTGAGTAGGGTGAATGACATCTTTTCCAAACAAATGAGGAGTAGACCTATCAACCAAGATAATGTTATATTTCATAGGACTACAATTATAAAAGTGTTCATACCAGATATTTGAGAATTTTTTCTGAGTCGATGACCCAAGATGTGGATGGTGACTGGTTGCCAAACAGTCAGGATTACGAATATGTTCCATGGTTACAGTAGGTTGGGAGGTGGTACTAGCAAGTGTGTTCATCTTCTGGAGGATCAGTTCAAGTAGAGATGATGTATCGGAAGTTGAATTCTAATTGAAACGAGAAGCATCATCTCTAGGAGCAGAAGTAGTGACTTGGGACTGCATATTTTTATCATGCACTTATGTGCATATTCTGGTTTATCCCACTTGTCCCAACAGTATTTTTCGATGTGACCGAGTATTCCACAATAGTTACACTTTCATGATTGACCATGACACCACCACTACTACTGTCTCTACCACTAGACCACCTCAACCACCATCTATACCACCACGACCACCTCCTCAACCGACCATCTCTACCCCCACGATCACCACCACGTCCATCACCACGACCAACAACACTAGTAACTAATGTAGAAGAGTTATTACTTGGCACCACAAAATTCTGTCCTATAAAGAAACGGTTGAGACGAAAGAAATTATCTGCCACCTTAGGTAACTGTTCTCCAGTAAGGATCCGAGCCTTATAAGGTTTGAGCACAGTATCCAAGCCGGATATGATGAGTGAAACATGAAACTCTCTTTTTTTGTCGTTAATTTTTTTTCAAATCAGTACTAACAAGATGATATTGTAACAGTTCCTCCCACAAAGTTTTCAAACAAATATTCATTCACAGACTTTCATTCTGCTTTGTATTAAACAATAACTCGTACAACTCATAGATACGAGCCACATTTCTCTTCTACGAATATGATTCTTCCAGAGATGCCTAAATCTGTTTGGAGGATTACACCACTTAACATTAGAGGCGATGTGCGGCTTCATACTATGTCACAACCACGACATAATATATGCATCTGCACTCATCCAATCCTCATACTCAACGTACGTTTTAGGCGAGGGTTCTTCCTTAAAAAAAATTCAACTTCTTCGCCCTCAATACTACTTTGATAGACTTGGACTAGGCAAGGTAGTTTGTACCATTAAGTTTCACCGTTGCAATCGATTTTTCCAATTCATCATTGTAAATAACGGTAGAAGGAGGACCACCATTATTAACCTTGCAAGAAGATTCGGCCTCCACCATACTTGCAGATGTAACAGAAAGACAAGATCTCAAGATCTCACAACGAACTACAACTGACAACAAACCACCAACGAAGATCTATAGGAATTTCAGATTTTAGAACCAACAACAAATATCAACTACGAATACCGAGATTTGTAGAAATCTTAGATCTCATAAACAAACCACGAATGACCATGAACAATGAATGACGAATCAACGTGAATGAGATTTGCAGTACCTTCAAGTTGCTATGATACCAAGTGAAGTTTGAAGAGGAAAGAAAGAGAAGATGAGAAGCGAGAAGAAAAGAGAACGCAAGAGCCTAATCCTTATGTTGCACCTCATGTTTATTTATATTAATATGCATGATAATAAATATATCCACAATTACTTCATTGTACTCACAAGAAATAAATCACAATAATAACTCTTAACAAAAATTAAAAAACAATCCAAAAAATGTGTAGATTCAGCAATGTTGAAATGAGAATGCTAAGATAATGAATGTCAATGCATTGAAAGATGGGATAAGAGATGAGCCTATTTGTAAGAAGTTGGAGGTTGCGCCTGTCGAGGATAGATGAGAGAAAATCGTGTTAGGTGGTTTGAACATGTGCAACATAAACCAATAGGTGCACCATCTCTGATGAATTACAAGATATTAAGGGACTTGCAAGAACAATGAGTAGACCAAGACAAACTTGGATAGAGCCATAATAGAGGATATGGATTTTGTTAATATTACAATGGACATGGTCCTTAAATGGAGGTGAATGAAAGAAGAGGATTCAAAAAGTTGACCCAAGAAACTTGGGATAAATGTTTTGTTGTTAATAATATTCTTTTAGATGTATACAGTAGATACTACCCAAGAAAAATATAAAAAAATTGAAGTTCGTTCTAGAATAATGGTTCAACGATTTAAGAGCATGATTCTTAGTATCACAAATATCGATTAGTATAACCAAAGTATAGTGTCAATATTGTTTGGAAATGGTTGGTACCCGCCGACATGTAATATATTTTAACTATTTATTTTTGTATATCCGGTTAATATTACATAAATTAACTTTTAATATATGATATCAGTTGAATATATTTTATTTATTAAAACTAGAATTTTTTATATTAAATTAATGATCTATAATTTGGAGTATAATTTAATTCTATCAATATTTCAATTTCAAATATGATGCTATAAAAGTAATTATATTACTCCAGTGGCGAAAATAGTTAACAAATAATTTTTTAAGCATTTCTTACCAAAATATCATATTGCATATCAAAACTAACTAAATAAGAATTGATCATCGTGACCAAATTTTTTAACCTGTTATACACCGATATAACCAATTTACCAGGCGTTATATTAAAGTTTTTTTTCCCCAGAAAATAGAAATCTTTTACCATTTAGTGTCTTATGGTATTTAAATCAATCTCTTGCCCTTAAGCGCATCTCCTGCCCTTACTGATAGTACTTATGTAATAGACACATTTAGGGATTGAAGTTGCAGGTTGAGGGGGGAATATAGAGTTCTAGAAATCTTTTGCCATTTAGTGTCTTATGGCCGATAGACTGATATTTCAGATATACCACTAAATATTCGTATCGGTATGTAAATATTGGATAATCATTGAGAACATTGTTTAAGTCTTCATGATGTCATTCTGCTGTGCAGGAAGCGAGGGGCTAGACAAAATCTTCACACCAGGGAAACTCAGTAGCCGGAGTAGCATCAGCAGTTTTAGCGGCACCCCTAGTTTTAGTGCTGCCATTGCTGAGAGCGCAACTCGTAGTTTGGAGACAACTCTCTCTTTATTGGAAGCTGAGGTCTCAGAGTCACAGGCCAAGTGTTCATCCTTACTATCAGAATTAAGCAGTTCAGAGTTTTCTGGGAGCATCAAGGACATGAAACAGCTCAATCAGAAGCTTGAGAGCATACAGCTATTACTCTCCAGATTGAGGACTATGGATCTAACACAGGGCGATTGTATCTGAGAATTATGGTGCTTTTGCCAGATTCTTTTGTACATATAGTGTAGTATGTTGAGTGTATACCAAGCTGCAACAAGGAGAAGCCTCCTACCTTAAGAAAATTTTGTATGTCCATCTGATACCATGTATTTGTATAAGGAAACATGTTCTTGCATTTTGCGTCTCATTGCCATCATCAATTCTTGATGGAAATTTGAGATCTCATACGAACTTGAGAGTTTGCCAACCCAAAAAAGTTGGGTTAAAGGCTTGCTGTGTACAAAATTTCAGCTCTCAATCACATTTATTATCAATGAAACAAAGATAGGTTAGTAATCAGATATTTAAATTTTTGGGTCATTGCAAGAATCATATCTTTGATATTTTGATATAGCACTTTTAAGCTCCATTTTCTTTGAAAAGTAGCCAAATGTCTACGGGAGATTGGTCTTAGATCGTGTTCGGCTGCACTTTATTTGGCCTTGTGACTTGTATTTTCATACAAGTCTGATTTTATTGATGAAATTTTGTGCAAGAATCATATCTTTGATATTTTTATTTAGCACTTTTAAGCTCCATTTTCTTGGAAAAGTAGCCAAATATCTACGGGAGATTCGTCTTAGATCGTGTTCAACTGCACTTTATTTGGCCTTGTGACTTGTATTTTCATATAAGTCTGATTTTATTGATGAAATTTTGTGGATACTTTTTTCTGCACAATTATGATTAAATGTCAGCATGAACATATAATGTGCGTGATATGTTCTCTTTGCCTATGATTACAGGAGAGGAACCAAAATTTCGATTTGTAGGGAATCATCTAAGTGACAATTTCTTCTTTTATACATCATTGCAACATCCCTCCTGTAAACTCTGCATTTTGAACCCTGCTACCTTTCAGTTTGCTGGAACAGTCGATTATAAATAAAGCAGCCAGGCAGATAAAAAGGAGAATTTTCCCATTGCTCCTACTAATCACATACGAAATAGATGCACCCTATAGTCAATATTACCAGGAGATAATATTTGCCTAGATGGTACGTACATCATATAGGCCAGTACCAGTAGTGTAACTTTATGTTTCAAATTTGGTACCAAATGTTCCAAGCAAAGAATTATAACTTAATGAGGACCAACAATGTTAGCATTCTTCTGATAATTGCAGATAGAAGTGTTTATATCGTAAATCTGGTGGATTCTAACAGTAAAGAGCCTGATGCCACTACAACTGAAAGATGATATTTACAACCTTTACAGTAAATGAAAAACTTCGACTTTGTAAGTACTACTAGCATTAACTTTTACATATACTTCAAAACTAGTGCATGAAATAGCATGATGAAGCGCTCAGCAATAAGCACAGCGAACTTTTCTTTCCAACCTCCATCCATTTTTAGCTTAAGAACTCAAGCTTATGCAATAAAGGCAACAGAGGCGCTTCATAACCCGATGAACTCATGATATGCAACAGAAGCAGGATGCCTGGAGAAAGGAAAGGCAACGGAGTGAGATTAGCTGCTTTTGAGACAGACTGCTGGTCATGAGATGCAAGAAATCATAAAAAGAGTCTTTTTGGTCAATCGTACAACAAATCTCCATCTCTGAAAGAATTTTCAGATTTTTTTAGTTGAATCTCAAGGATGAAAAAAGAGTGCAGTTACATTGAATAAAGGATGAATCCTTCTGACATTACATAAAATTCCCTTTGGTTTTATTCTCAAAAAACAAATATTGTATTACATTGAACCGTGAGATGATAACAAAATCAAGCAAGAAAATTTATACGCAAAAGTGAAAAACAGTGTTACTGAAGCTGCCCAACATGTACAGAATCTATAACCAAACATTTATGGTTCTGTACATGGAGATGCCATACTGTCAAACAAAATTTGACCATCTCCGCAAAAATGAAAAAACAGTACCTTACTGAAGTTATCCAACATGTACAGAAACTATAACCAAACATTTATGGTTCTGTACTTGGAGATATCAGACTATCAAACAAAATTTGACCATCTTTTTAGGAAATTCTCACACTAGGACCTGGCTCGGCCATTGATAGTTCCCAAGATATTTTAAACAATTTTAAAGGGTTTAATAAAAATAACAAAAGAACTAATAGACAAATTTGTGATTAATAGATAACAATCAAGACTAAGCATTGTGATATATGGAATTATTTCCTAAAAAATAATGAAAATAAACAATTATAGATGTCATCTTATAAACTTAACAATGATGTAGTAACCATAAGAAAGGTCAGGTGAAAAATATCACAAAATGCTGTACATCTTGATACATTGACTGAAACAGTCACAATGCCCCATTTGATCCAGGATTCCGAGATGACTTTGAAAATTGCTTCAAATAATTAAAAGCTACAAGAAAGGTTCCCTCTACTACTTCTGGAAAGAGAGACTTACTACGAATGTCTTCAGGGAACAACATCCCAACGCCAAATTGAGCCATCCTCACAACAGCTAAGAATTGTGCTGTGCAAGACAAAAACATACATGTTAAAACATAATTTTATGATCAATAAAAGGTTGTAAAAACAGGTCGCCCAAATCTAAAATCGGAGTCTTCAACAAACTTATTTGAGCATGACAACATTTAAAAAAAAAAAAAGATCCCAGTTAAATTAGCACCTTCCATCAAAGGACATGGCTGTCTGCCTTACTGGAGATTTGCATTGAGCATGAGATAACCTGAGAAAGTGAATATTATTTTTTGCTATGACTAGTGTCCGCAAACTTAAGAGACAGGACAGGAGTTCAAAAAATGAAATCACACAAAAACTATAAAAAGGGCAAATAACTAATGGAACTAATGGAAGTTTGAGGTCACAATTGACCTTGCTATGAGAGCAGGTGGGCTGGACTGGAGCTCCCAAACAAAGATCTTCCCTTCGCGGTTACCTGTACATTAAAAATAATAAATTACCAGTCCAAGTCAACACAACTAGGTAAAAAAATTATCAGGTGCACCACAAATATCAGTCTAGATTTAATGCTTCCAAACTTAACAGACACTTGGGGTGTGGTGGGGTGTGTGGGAGGGAGTTACCCTATAAACTGTTCAATCAGATTCCTGAAAAATATGCACTTTTTACCTTAAGAACTCAACTACCTTTCACCTTGGGATAAAGGTAGTAGGAGTTAAGGAGTCTCATCTATAAAAGTTGATTGTTTCTTCAGGAAAGAATGGTCTTACATTCACCATTTAACTGATGGCTTCATGTGGTCATACTCATTACTTAGAGAAGCTTGTGTGCTTACATGACAGCTTTGTCAAATGAGGTAGACAACAAAAATCTCGCAAGTTTATGGAAGTCATTCCAGAACTGTTCTCATTATACAAAAAAACTCTTTTTCAAAAGAAAAAATGCCATAAATTCTATGGATAGATAATTAATATATGTTGAGAGACGTATAAAGGAATGCCTCATAGGATAGTACTCTACCGATCGCTATTGCATTGTAATGAAAATCACAAGAAAACTTGATGAACCATATATCACATTCAGGCACAGGATACTTCTGCAGGATATCCACTGATCCCTGAGAAAATTTGATATGAAGCTGTTAGACAATAGACAGTGAAAATAATACCAATTTGCTGAATGACATGGACCTCCAGAGCTAGCAATCATGACCAAAATCATAGTTCTGTAAATAGCATTGTGTAGATACATATAATAAAGAAGAGGTCTAGATAACAAGCCACAGAATTGCCACCATAAAAATTGGATAACCAAATAAAAATTTCAGAAATCTCACCTCCCCAGGACTCTGTTCCTTTGTTTTTGGTTCCCACAGGACAATTTCACTGTCAACGCTCTACAGTACTCAAATACTAGCATATTAACAACAATATATTTCAAGCAATTTTTTTACATGAAATTACAAGTACAATTCACCTTTGATAAGATGAAATCACCGAGCCATCTATTGCAGTCAACATAGTTGGAGTGAACAGAGGCTGTAAACACCTAGACGAGAAAAGAAAATTAATTGCTATATTTCATTATCTTAAACTAAAGCACAGAATGGTTTAACAATACTCCACTACTTGGGGGTGGGGAAGGGTGCACTATTACAGATAGTACAGAATATTGGAACTCACAGGAAATTGAACATATTTTGTGGGAAATTTTGATGGAAGGTCAGTCCATGTAAAAGACTTCTCAACATATGTCCAGAACTCTGCATAAACTAGCCAAAGTTACGATATAGGTACTTAAGACATCAACATCAAATTGATCAGTTCAAAAAACTCATTTACCTTTCATCGACCAGATCTTCACAGTATTATCCATACCACAACTTGCAATGCGATAAATGTCAGAAGGATGGAAGTCCTAAAATATGAGGTTTCCTCAAGAAGTTAACCACTGACAGTCGTGTAAACCAAAAATAAAGGAAGTAGTTTTCAGCACTTACAACACTTAACACTTCATTGCGATGGCCACCTGCTCCAGCAAATATCAAAATACATATCCCAGTTTGTACATTCCATAACCGGACAGATTCATCCTATTTTTTGAAATAACACCAGAAATATGAGACATTGTAGTGTCAAAGGAATTAGACAGATGTGTAGTTTTTCCTACCTTGCTGGCAGAGATCACAAGTGAAGGTTTCAATGCTTGGGTCCGAATCTCATTTATTGAGTCACCGTGGCCGACAAAGCTCTGCATTTTTTTTGTTCATGGAGACAAATTGAACGGAAATATTATTATTGTTAATATTTCTACTAACACCTTACATTTTCTTAGGACATTACATGAGAGGAATGGGGTGAGAAGCTTTAAAAAGTAAAGGACTTAGAATTGGTAAGATAAAACAGAGTATAAATTTGTAGCTTTCACAAAAATACGGCCATAATATCGTTGATAGAAGGACAAACAAATACATAGGATTGACTCTTTGTTACTTAGGATCAACCTGGAATGACTGAGGAGGCTGTCATTCATAAACTAAAACAGGATGCTTGAAAATCAGCAGAAATTTTGCAGTACTTTGTGACTGTATAGCATCCTTGAATTGGAAAATAAACTTTCTAACCCTGATATAAGATCATCATGCTATGCGAGTCGGAAATTCTACAACCCTGCCGCAAGACCAGCCATGCTTGCAGGTCATAATTTTAGGAAATTAAGAAGAAGCATGTCAACAGAAGATGATCCTAACTGAAATCATAATGCTAAAAGCCGAAAGGCAATCAAAGATAAGATAAAGAGGTTGATACATATGTGGGATATTAGAGATGGCTCCAATTAAGGATAAGATTAGGAGAAATCGTTTATGTTTTACAAGAGAACAATAGATGCACCTGTTAGGACTTAGGATGAGACGATGAATAATAGGATCCCCATTAAGATGGTGTTTGAGATGGTTTGTTGGAGACTAAAAGATGCACCTGTTACGATGTTAAGAAGGTGATCCTCATTACTCATTAGGATGAATAGTTAAGGTACACACATTATCAAAGCAGGTAGATCTAGGCTAGGCCGAAACTAACATGGGTTGGGACAATAAAGAATGTTAAAAAAGGATACAAGAGATGCTAATGTTATAAGAGAAGTCCCTTAATAAGTTGAATGCAAGAAGAGGATTTATTTAAGCAACCACAAATTTTTGGGTTAAGACTTCACTTATGATATTCAGTACTAACTATAGCATACAAATGTCAACAAAAGCCATATGTTGCTATTACTATCTGGATAGAAAAGAAAAGAAAAATATCCTTGTTAAGGATATTAAGAAGTATTTTAAAATGCGAGTACAGAAGGAAGCATATTCTGATGGAATTGGTGCAACATGCAGTGATCCATTTATTCTGCGGAATGAGATGATCTTATGTGAATTTGCACAGAGCATTTGATCAGAAAAAGAATGCACAATCACCTTATGTAACTTTTCACCGCCAGCATTTATGACACGAATTATACCATTGCTTCCACCCGCCACTAAGAACGGAGTGCCGTCAACATTGCATGCCCAGCTCAAAGTATAGAATGATTCATCCTTCTGAACTACAACATGCCCATGAGATCATTAGGAAGAACATAACGGAAACTTAATCAACTGGACAAGCCTTTAGTACTCACATATCCAATATAATGATTAAATTATAGTATAATGATGTAAATTAATAATAAATCCAATGTGCATGTTTACAAGTTCTGTAACATAACATCCTAATTACTAACTAAATTTGTGATGATAAAGTGAGTATATAAGATAATCACATGTATACACCATTTAATCCTAAAGGTAGATTTGAACCCAAATCACACTACAGCAATCTAGAACTGGAATGCCATATACACTGTCCTACTCCAATGAGAACCAACAAAAAATGTCTAGAGTGCGATTGTGAGCATATTGATGAAGAATTCAATCTTGATAAGTTCAAATGCTTGGAGATATAATTTTCCTAGAGTGCGATTGCGAGCATACTGAAAAATAATATATTCTTAAGGGATATTTAGACTTTAGGTCTTACATTAGTTGTAAAATTAGTGTATGGGTCTCCAAAAAATAATAATTAGTGTTTGGGTCTCAAAAGTGTCGCCAAAAATAATTAGTGACACTTTTGGTGACACTTTTGAGGCCAAAAGTGTCACTAATTATTTTGGAGACCCAAACACTAATTTTCCAACTTATGTGAGACCCAAAGTCTAAATATCCCTATTCTTAATTTAGGAAAATAATAAATTCTTAATTTTCCTAGAGTCCTAATTTTCCTAGAGTGTGATTGTGAGCATACTGAAAAAAATGCATACTTTAGAGTTAAGTATTGACAAATGAATTTAAGATGGCAAACCCACCAGCCAACTCACCTTTCCCTTGCTTTATATGGTATGCATTTTTTTAGTATGCTCGCAATCGCACTCTAGGAAAAATTAAGAATCTATTAATTTAGGAAATTAGGACTCTAGGAAAATAACAGATTCTTAAAAATGCATACTGAGGAATTCAATCTTGTGATCGACAAATAAGGTTCTTCAAAAATAATAGATTATTAATTTAGGAAAAATAGAGAGAATTAACAAGATCAACTTAGGTATTCTGTTCTGTGTCAATCCCTAGCAAGCATCTCAACTAACTAACTATGCATGCATGCATGCATGTGTTGCCAGTGACCTAACTTAACATCCAATGACAAGTTTTCACAATATAAATTGAAAACCTCACATCTTCGTCAACATAGGCCTGCAAGACCGTAACAACACCCCCTTCAAGGCATCGATAAATTGTCACCTGCAACAAAACGTAAAAGTATGTTGCCATAAATCTCAACAGTGAATGTAACTTCTTTTTTAAAATCCAATAAACCAAAATCAACGCCGTGTCTGTGTCGTATCCTCTTCGTGCCAACACGTATCAGAAAGAGAGAGCGAAAGGAAGCTTCCAAACTAAACCATTATCCGAAAAGCAATTAGCTTTGCACTACAAAACCCCAAAAGAGGGGCTAACCATTCAGAAAGGTTCCAACTTTTCTAGGGTTAGTAGAAAGCGATCATATTCCAACTCTACCCATGGAAACACAATTGCACTAATCTACTGATGATGCCCTAGAATTAAACCTAAAAGTATAAAATAAAATAAAAACTCAACTTTCACAACAAAAGCCCTAATTTTTCCGCTCCTAAATCAAATCAACTCCAACCCTAAAATTGAGAAAACGCACCAATTTCCGACATTGAGGTCTAGAACAAAAAAAAAAGCTAGAGAGAGAGAGAGAGAGAGAGAGAGAGTGGGGGAGGAAGGAATGGTTGCTGAACTCTGGTTCCTCCGCCGGTGGCGAAGACGTCGTAGTAGCGGGAGTCGATGAAGTTGAAGGCGACGGCGTAGAGCGGCTTCTTCCCTTCGTGGAGGCGGTTGCTGACTCTGTAGTCCCTCTTCCTTGACGCCGCCACAGTAAGCGATCCCACCGCCGGCTCGCAGCCCAGCCCCACCTTCGCCGCCATTCTCATTCTTCCTCCACCACTCTCACTCGCCACAAAGATCCCAACTTTCCTTTTCTAAACACAGTAATGAAATATAAAATTTAGCTAATTTGCAACTGTTATAAAGTGGGTTACTAAAGGGTTGAATTCTCATTTAGTATTTTAGTCTCACATTGATCAGAGATAAAGACATTTTTATTGGGTTATATAAATAAGGTTTTTGCCTCCCACTATGAGATTACACTAATAAGATATCTTTTCTTCTTCTTTTTTTCTTCTTTATTCTTTTGCGTTTATTCTAACACGTTATCAGCACGAAGCTCTAACGAGAGGAAATAAGCGAGAACATCTCCGTGAAGCCGCCATTTGCGGATTATCCACTTCGGTAACAGCACTCCGATATTAATTGTATATAGATCTCTCGGAGAGAACGCTGGAGTTATTCTTTATTTCTTTCTTTCTTTTATATATGTTAATACATTCAGATCAAAACCATCAGAGATCTGATGACCATGACCATGAATTTTTTGGTCTATATATATAAGACTTGAACATCATTGTTCGAAGCATACCATGAACACGATTTGTTTGGTATAAATAGACTTCTGAAACATCAATGTTTGAATTATACACCATGAACATGAATTGTTTGGTGATTTACCAAGTTCTTATGTTAACTTGTTATTATTGATCTTATACATCAATATGTCGAGCCTCACAAAACATGATTTCAAGCCTCTAAACTTAGAATGCCAGAACTTTCTCAACTGGAGATTGGATGCTGAATTGCACCTTCAAGCCAAAAGCTTAGGTGTCGCAATTGTGGCTGATAAGCCAATATCTGCACAATATAAAGCGAATGCTTTAATTTTTCTAAGACATCATATTCATGATGATCTCAAGGCTGAGTACTTAACAGTCAAGGACCCCTTGGTGCTATAGAATTCTCTAGCTGAGAGATATGATCACCAAAAAATGGTCATACTACCAGGTGCACTCTATGAATGGCTCAATCTACGTTTCCAAGATTATAAGACATTTGCAGCCTATAATTCAGCTATGTTCAGGATTACTTCACAATTGAAGTTATGTGGTGAGGAAGTGACAGAGCATTACATGCTAGAGAAAATATTCACCACATTTTATGTGACTAATATGACCCTATAACAGACGTATAGGGAGAGGAATTTTAAGAATTATTCCGAACTCATTACTTTCTTACTCGTGGCCAAGAAAAACAATGAGTTATTAATCAAAATCACATTAGTAGACCAAATGGGTCTGCACCAATTCCAGCTGAAGTGAATGCGAATAGTGCTCGAAAAAAATGTGACAAATACTAGGGGGTCGGGGAAATCACATAGGTAGAGGGCATGGACGCCGTGGAAGCCAAAGAAGTGGCTACAATCCGGGTCCAAGGAACGATACACAGTTCAAAAATAAGGAATTTAATCCTCGGATAAATAATGCCCAAATTTCCAATCCAGCTGCTCCAACTGATATTTGCAAACGTTGTGGAAGAGCTGGTCATTGGATGCGAAACTATCACACCTCACAGAAAAAAGTTGACGAGTATGAAGCCTCAAAGGGTGTGGAGACTAATCTCATGGAGGCTACAACATACATGGATTTTAATAATTTCTTCCAAGATAAGGATGAAAACGCAATTTCGGAAGACCAGTTCATCGCCATGATAGGCGAAGTCAATGTATAGTTATTGTATGCTTATCTAAGTTTATTTACTTTCCACTTTGAATAAATTGGTCATTATATGATCAATAGTCTAGGTAGTTTACTTTCTTTGAAGCAGTTTTATTTAGATTTAGATCAAGTTGTAATAATTGGCAATATATTAAGTTTAACCATTTAGTAGCATATTAATATATTATTAATTTTTATTTTTGAAAGGTATGGACAATAATAATGGCATGTGTTTGATAGATAGTGCAAAAACTCACACTATATTGAAAACTATGAAGTTTTTCACAACATATGCCTCAAACACTGCCAAGGTGACCACCATTGCTGGCCCCGTGCAGATTATAGAAGGTTATGGTAAGACCGATGTTGTGTTTCCAAATGGAACACACTTAGTCATTCAAAATACATTATTCTCTAGTAGATCTAATAAAAATCTACTCAGCTTTAGAGATATTCGAATGAACGGGTTTCATGTTGAAACCATGAACGAAGATGGCAAATAGTATCTTTGTATCACCTCTAATGTTGGAAGCAATAAACTCACATTAGAAAAGTGCAAGTTAATCTCCTCGAGACTATATCAAACAACTCTGAAGATAGTAGAATCGCATCCCATCACTAGCAAAAGGCTAAATGATCCAAGGAATCTAATCCTTTGGCATAACAGATTGGGTCATCCAGGATCGACTATGTTGAGAAAGGTCATCAACAATACCAATGGGCATAATTTATCATACCAAAGTCTTTCCTTTCCTACTGAACATTTGTGTGTAGCTTATTCACAAAATAAACTCCTTACAAGACCTTCATTTCTCAAAATAGCTTCTGAATCACCATCATTCCTTCAGAGAATATAAGGTGATATTTGCGAACCAATTGATCATGCTAGGAACCTTTCAGGTATTTTATGGTTCTAATAGATGTTTCTAGTCGATGGTCAAATGTTTCCTTACTCTCATTTAAAAATTTTGCCTTCTCTAAGCTACTTTCTTAGTTGATTAAGCTTAAGACTCATTTTTCTGACCAACATGTTAGAACGATTCGACTTGATAATGCAGCTGAGTTCACTTTTCGTACTTTTGATGATTATTCTGCTTCCGTAGGAATAGAAGTTGAACATTATGTCCCTCATGTTCATATCCAAAATGTTTTAGCAGAGTCCTTGATTAAGCGTTTTCAGCACATAACAAGGCCTTTACTTATGCAATCAAATTTATCCGTTTCAGCTTGGGGACGTGCCATATTACATGCTGCTAAATTGATCATTGTTAGGCCAACTGCATATCATAAATTTTTACCATCACAACTTGTGACAGGCCATCAACATAACATCTCTCATTTGCGTAAATTTGGTTGTGTTATTTATGTTCCTATTCTCCCTCCTCAGTGCTCTAAAATGGGACATCAGCACCGTTTAGGAATTTATATTGGTTTTGATTCGCCCTCGATCATTATATATTTGGAACATTTAACTAGTGATATTTTTACTGCTAGATTCACAGACTGCCATTTTGATGAGGCTAAATTTTCGTTACGGGGAGATAAGAAAGAAAAGAATGTTCTTACAGAACCATTCGCCACAAATAAATGACATAATTATCGTAGGATAATCCCACTATGTCTTATCTAGATCCCCGTACTAATCAATGTGAAACTGAGGTACAAAGGATATTGCATCTACAGGAGATTACAAATCAAATGCCAGATGTATTTATTGATGCAGATAAAGTAATTAAATTACATGTGCCCGCTGCAAATACGCCAGCACGAATTGATATTCCCGTAGAGAAAAATAGCAGAGTGGCTAATGAATCTACTGCACGTCAGAAGCGTGGTAGACCTATAGGTTCGAAGGACTTAGTCCCTAGAAAGAGAAAATGCCCAAGAAACGCTCTTAAGGAGGTTACACATAACACTCAAGAAAAGGTTATGAATGACAGATCCATACTCTCTGAAAATCCAGAAGAGATTATTGTCTTAGAAAAGACACAAGCCCAAGAGGAGGCTCAGGTACCTGAAAGCAAAGAGATCTCTATGTTTTATACATATACAAGAGAGGTATGGGATTGCAAAGATATAACAATAGATGAGATATTCTCATTCTCAGTAGCTACTGAAATATTTAAGGGTATTTATGACACTGAACCACGTAGCATCAATGAATGTCGACAAAGAAAAGATTGGCCAAAATGGAAGGATGATATTCAAGCAGAATTGGATTCCCTTAATAAACGTGGAGTGTTCGGACCTATAGTACAAACACCAAAAGATATCTCAACTCCAAGTTATCTAAGTCATCAATGCTATCTAAATATCATCACAGTGTAAGGGTACAAGTACGTGGATACGTACAGCCTACACCGCAGCAATGAAGGTAGAACATTGTCTAGGTCATCAATGCTATCTAAATATCTCACACAATAAATATGATGTACCTGTCAATGATATCTCAACTCCAAATAGAGGAACAATATGATATATGATAAATGTTAACCAATACTCAATCACAATTTAAACTAGAGGAGGATAAAAGAACGATATGGAATAGAAGAGAGAAATAAGGAGTCACAATATATCACATGTCCAAAACCACAAGTCTAGGCACCATAAGTCTCAAATAATATATATATATATATATATATATATATATATATATATATATATATATATATATGTGTGTGTGTGTGTGTGTGTGTGTGTGTGTGTGTGTGTGCCCAAAAGTCTAATAATGAGACTAATACAATGTCCAAAATAAGGTCTAAGCCTCCTCGGTCACAGGCATGTTACGCACATGAATACGACTAGCACAGGAAATAGTAGTTGCACATGAAGCACATGAAACAATACCCGATGCACACGATAAAATACATGTGTAAGGAGTACCCGTTGAACACGGTAAGGGATAACATCTCCTGACATGATCCATAAAGTACCAGTCCGTGTAACCACTGTGTCGGAATCAAGTATACAGTTCTAGAACCAGTAATATATACACTATCATGAAATGAAAACTAACAGAGAGATTTACTCACCTGTGGTCCTAAAAAAATAGTATATCTCGGTATCCGAACTGGTGTCACACAATCCTAATTAGAAAATATCATGTCAAATGGTGTAATAAGTGATAATGAGCTAAAGCATGCTTTTCTAGGTCAATACTAGGTCACTCTAACTAAACTAGGCCAAACTAGGTCCACACTAAGTTAATTAGTCCATATTAGCTATCAACTAGCTATTACAAGTCAAAACTAGCTATGTTAGTTAACTAACACTAATATATAGGTAATAGGATACTATGATACCCTTGGTATCCATATATACTAACTTATATATATATATATATATATATATATATATATATATATATATATATATATATATATATATATATATATATATATATATACACACACACTACCATATTCATATATCTAGTATCTTAGTATACTCATACAAGATACCTATTACTAAGGTACCTAATATCTCATTCCTTACTATCCTAACATTACACAGGCACTTACCTCTCTAATTCCTACAGTGCAACCCATCTGAACTGCAACTGATTGCAGTTTGCTGCTACTAGAGGAATGTCATAATTGAACGCCTTCACCTCCTAACCCAACACCTTACTGTTCAGGTCCTGTTGTAATACATGATACCTTACACAGTCACTGATACAAATCAGTTTTCATTGATATCCCTTACTAAAATTAGCACTCGGGCACCAGACTTCCTAACCTGCTACTGCTGCATTTGAATCAGTATCTCCCCCCATCAATTACTTAACTGATGTTGCAACTGTTCTATTGATCAAACTCAAGCCCCAACTACTAATGGTCTTGTTGCTATTTAGTTTTCTAACCAACATACAGTGCAACCAAAGATTTCACACACAAGGGCACTCCACATCATCACAACTAATTGGAACACCCTTCACAGATCACACCTGCACTTAAGTGCATCTTAATTGCTATCATTCACATTGCATTTTATGTTGATGCTAACTCCTGCTACTACCTGCATATCATCTCTTACTGCAACAAACCAACCGAAACCATACTCGAGCCACATGTGCCTGCAACACACACTGCACTGCACCATGCCCACAGTGTCTTAACAGAGTATAATCTGTGTAATCCCAACACAGATACACCTTATACTAGGTCACTATGTCATGCCCCAGTCCCAAATTACCGAGGGACTGGACACGTGGCAATGGCCAGCAGCATACACCGATGGACAAACCCAATTTAATGGATCCATCGGGCATACTTAAGCTGTATTACATCAGTCAGGGTTTTACTATTCTCATCCACAGATATAAGATAGCAACATCAGCAAAGAAATATAATAAACATCAACCAGTCCAAGTAAATAAAATCGGGGAACAACCCGATATTAGTCTGTTACAATGTTCTCATAAACAGGAATTAAAAAGTTTAATTAAACAGGAAATAAAGACTATTTGTCATAACGACTGAGCATGGCGAAGCAATTGTTCAGGAGAAGTCCTCAGCGATCACCTCGTCCTCAGGTTCTGGTACTGTTCTGAGAAATGCACCTGTTTCGTATACCTCTGGATAAACTTCGTCTGCAAGTCCTGGGGACATAATCCGGATCCAGGTCCTCAGGGGACATAGCAAGGTACAAGAAAGCACAAGCCAAAATAAATGCAGTAAAGTAAATAAGAGAATAATAGGGTCAACTATATAACCTTCTATGTGAAATGCAAGTTGAGAGCATCACTAGAACTTAGGCTGATACCACTACAAGCTCTGTGTCGGGGAGCCGGTAGCAGCTATACTATGAATTTTACTATGTGTTTACTATGAATTATATATATATAATCAGCCTGTAGCCTGTGTGTCTCTCCCCACCCAATGTAATCATACATATCATGTCCACGATGCCTCATGTCCACGTCACGTACGATCATATCTAATGCAGTAAGTCATACTATGTCTATGAACATAATGTCTAGGAATGTAATATCTAAGTCATAAATCCTGGAACCTACACAGAATCACCTTGAATATTTCAGGAAGATTCTGTCTCATGCTCTGTGTCAGGTGTCCTGGGTAATAAGTACTTGATAGGGCAAGTACAAGAATATAAATGTCACGATATCCATCTCTAAATGACATTGCCCAACCCCGCGTACGGTGTTGGCACCCGACTATGATCGGACGCTAAGCAAGTCACACGGCCCTAGGGTTGAGCATTTACAACAATCACCAGAAAATAAATCCAGAGAAAATGAATCATTAAACTGCATTTATGGCAAGGTACACTTGCCTGGGTTTCCTGCTCCAATTGTAGCTCGAGCTTCAGCTGGATTTCCAAGCAGTATTCCGGTTGCTGAAACAAACATCACCATCAGGTCCAAAAAATATTAATCAGCTAGGAACGCCTGTTCTTGAGTCCAATTTGGAGACAAGGGCAAAAACGTCAATTTCGAGTCAAGACGGGGTCCAGATGTGGGCCGCTTTGCACCGAAAAATGCGTCAGGGTCAAAGGTCTCCAAATCAGTCCAACTTAGTGTCAACAGGTCAGGAACGATGATACGAACCCAACGGAACTTCCAGAATTGGATTCCGATGAGCCGTTCTCAAAATCGCCCGTCGAGCGAGGCCTGTGGGGCCCACGACACGCGATTTTGTCAACGTTCTCAGAATCGAACCAAACTTGACCCACAGGACCAGCGTATTGCTACGAGTCCGATGGTGCAAGTTTCGTCTCGATCCGACGTGTGTACACTAAGTTACAGCAAGATTCAGAAAAGTCGGATACGGGACGATGTCCGCGGATACGCACTGATTTCGGTGTGCACGCACATCCGAATCAGTTTCTGCGAAATCTCGCACGTCCGTATCAACGACGCGCACGTATCGGTGAAGACCGCACACGACCAAGTCGTCCCGTTTGGCGGGACGTACTCGATACCGGGGTAAAACAGGGTCTGGTTTTTCCTGTTTTTGGATCGCGGTGTGCGATCACCTCAGGACGTGATGCCCCGAGCGGTTTGTCCGGGCACCGAGAGGGTCATACAGGCTTCGCGATACAATTTACGGAATCGAATTCCGAGCTACGAGCAAAAAGTTACGGATACCTGAAGTGGACCTGAAAACCAAGTTCGAATCGTGTCCGACACGTGATTCACTGTAATTAGGGTTAGGGTTTAGGCTTCTGTGTCCGGTCTTCTGTGTCCTGCTGTGTCGAGTCCTCGCCGGAGAGGTGCTAGGGCATCGTCGGAAGGAGGTGGCGCCCGAGGCGGAGTGCTGCGGCGGCGCTCGAGCGGTGGTCGGGGCCGGAGGGGACTCGGGTGCTGCTGTGTCGAAGAGAGGAGAGGAGGAAGGAGGAGAAGAAGCTGGGGGCTCGGGGAGACGATGGCGAGGGGCTGGAGTCGACGGCGGGCTGGGGACTGGTCGGCGGAGGTCTCGGCGAAGTCTGGGGCTGGGACGGCAGCTCACCGGAGGCGGAGGAAGTTGGGCGGAGGCGCTGGAAGCGAGGAGAGGCGGAGGGCTGGAGGTCCGGGGAGGGTTTTATAGTAGTCGAGAGGGAGAGGAGGCGGCGGACGGTTGAACAGGGGAGGCGGCCGGACGGGGAACCGGAGCGGCGCTGGCATTGAACGGGCGGCGGCCGTTCCCGGCGGCGGAGCGGAAGAGACAGGGTCGGGGGAAGACGGTTTGGGAGAGAGAGGGAGCGGGTCGGGTGGCTGCGGGTTCGGGTCTTGTCGGACCCGACCCGACCCGATAACGTGAGTGGGCTGGGCCGGAACTAGGTTATTGGGCTGGGCTGGCTCAATGGGTTTGGGCCGGATTGGTAATAATTAATTCAATAAATTAATTAATAAATAATAATAATAGTTTTTTTTAGGGCTTTTAAAATTCATCCGGGGTCCAATAAATTCCCGGAAAAATACCCTATGTCTGGTTTTCTATTTTACACCATAAAATATTATTTTCATAATATTTTAATATTATTTATTAACATTTAAAAATCTTTTAATATTTAAAACACCTTAATTTAATTACAGAAAATCCAAGAAAATTCCAGAAAATTCCAAAAAAAATTGTAAAAATCCAAATTAAAATTCTTTGAAAATCAGGGGATTACAATATACCCCCCTTAAGAGGATTGCGTCCTCGCAATCAAAGAATAACCGATCAACAGAGATGACACGGTTGCAACCATTGTTCAAAGCACATCGAAATTAAGGAGCACCTAGAAAAATTATTTTTCTAAGCTTATAAAATTTTCTGAATGTAGGAAATTTAGAAAATTACAGTTTTAGAAAACCAACTTTATCCTTTAAAAATTTATCAGGTTATCATTGATAAGCATTCTAGGTTATTCAAAAATACTTTTAGGTTATCCCTAAATTAGCAAGTTTAAAATTACTAGATGATCACTAGATTATCTATTATCAGCAAGTTAAAATTATCAAGTTAAGTCTAGGGTCACGAACCAGCAGGCACGAAATATAACAATACTAGGAACGGAAAAATTATAAAAACTTACGCGCACTAGCTACTCCTTGGTTCTGCGCGTCTTCCAAAGTCATCGCGAAGGCTTGTCCGCGTCCTGGTGGATTCCTCTGTTGCTGCTGCTGCTGCTGGGCTTGTTGGAAGAGTGCTGCTTGTGGTGCCAATGGTGGCCTTGGTTGATACCCTCCTGGTGCTGGTAGAGCTTGTTGGTTTGCTCTTGGTGCTCCTCCTCGATGATAAGGACAATCCTTGGCTAAGTGTTGATTGGTTCCGCAAATCAAGCATAATCTCAACTTGCGTCTGCAGTCCTTCTCAGTATGGCCTACCTTGCCACAGTATTGACATGTAGGTAATGTCTGCGGAGAGGCTCTGGTTGGCTGGTGTATATGAGGCCTCTTTGCAGCTTCTTCTTGTGGTGCTTTGGATGCTGCTGATGGGGTAGGCCGCTTTAGACTGGTTTCTCTCCTGGTGACGCGCTCCATGCGTCGGGCTGCTGCAAGGACGTTCGAATACGAAGTAGGTGCGACTGATCCGATCAATTTCTGTAGCTCGATGTTGAGTCCGTCGAAAAACTTCTCGGCCTTCTCTACTTCTGTAGGGATCAAGGTAGGTGCGAAGCGACTCAGACGAATGAACTCGGCATTGTATTCTTCCACCGTCATAGCTTCCTGGGTGAGGCGATTGAACTTGTCCCTCAGTTCTGATCGAGCGATAGCCGGAATGTACATCTCTTGAAAGAGTCTGGAGAACTCCTCCCAAGTGACTCGGTCTGGTGCGAGCCTGGTCTCTTCAGATATCCACCAGTGATGGGCATTGTCCGTCAACTGCATCCTGACGGCGGTCATCCAACGTTCTCTTGGAAGTTCAGCTGCTTCCAACTGGTGTTGTATGTTGGTGAGCCACTCATGAACTTCGGTTGGTCCTTCTTTTCCCGAAAAGGTACGGGGCTTGAGTTGACGGAAATCAGTGATAGATCCCATCGCTGGTCGCCTAGCTTGTGGGTTCACTTGCTCCAATGCGTTTACTAGGCTGGTTCTTAGGTACTCTGCCTCCTGACGATGTGCCTCCTGTTGAACTTGCTGTTGGGCTTGCATCATGGCGTAAAACATCTGGAACATCTGCTGCCCGTCCATTGTTTGCCCTGGTGGGAAGACAGGCATCTGTGGAGGGAACTGCGACGGAGGTGGGATATCATCGCGCCTGAACCTTGAGTTATGCGGTTCAGCTTGACCACCTTGAGAGGATTGCCCTCTGTTCTTTGATGTAACTCCATCTCCATAGGTAACCACAGCGTCTTGTGGCGTACTCAAAGGAATTTCGTCTTCAATTCTTGGATCCATCTTTCTGCATCCAAAATAAAATATAAGAAGCGCACAAGATTCAAGGCAAGATGCAAATCAAAATTAATTCGAGTACGATACAGATATCAAGAACGTTTTCAAGCAAGTGGATGAGATCCTAAAAACTTATCATATCTTATTGCAGGCCTGTTCGGTCCCTAAATTGAAACCGAACAATTTAGTCGTTGACCTGCATGGGCCACCACAAAAACCATGTCACGCCCCAGTCCCAAATTACCGAGGGACTGGACACGTGGCAATGGCCAGCAGCATACACCGATGGACAAACCCAATTTAATGGATCCATCGGGCATACTTAAGCTGTATTACATCAGTCAGGGTTTTACTATTCTCATCCACAGATATAAGATAGCAACATCAGCAAAGAAATATAATAAACATCAACCAGTCCAAGTAAATAAAATCGGGGAACAACCCGATATTAGTCTGTTACAATGTTCTCATAAACAGGAATTAAAAAGTTTAATTAAACAGGAAATAAAGACTATTTGTCATAACGGCTGAGCATGGCGAAGCAATTGTTCAGGAGAAGTCCTCAGCGATCACCTCGTCCTCAGGTTCTGGTACTGTTCCGAGAAATGCACCTGTTCCGTATACCTCTGGATAAACTTCGTCTGCAAGTCCTGGGGACATAATCCGGATCCAGGTCCTCAGGGGACATAGCAAGGTACAAGAAAGCACAAGCCAAAATAAATACAGTAAAGTAAATAAGAGAATAATAGGGTCAACTATATAACCTTCTATGTGAAATGCAAGTTGAGAGCATCACTAGAACTTAGGCTGATACCACTACAAGCTCTGTGTCGGGGAGCCGGTAGCAGCTATACTATGAATTTTACTATGTGTTTACTATGAATTATATATATATAATCAGCCTGTAGCCTGTGTGTCTCTCCCCACCCAATGTAATCATACATATCATGTCCACGATGCCTCATGTCCACGTCACGTACGATCATATCTAATGCAGTAAGTCATACTATGTCTATGAACATAATGTCTAGGAATGTAATGTCTAAGTCATAAATCCTGGAACCTACACAGAATCACCTTGAATATTTCAGGAAGATTCTGTCTCATGCTCTGTGTCAGGTGTCCTGGGTAATAAGTACTTGATAGGGCAAGTACAAGAATATAAATGTCACGATATCCATCTCTAAATGACATTGCCCAACCCCGCGTACGGTGTTGGCACCCGACTATGATCGGACGCTAAGCAAGTCACACGGCCCTAGGGTTGAGCATTTACAACAATCACCAGAAAATAAATCTAGAGAAAATGAATCATTAAACTGCATTTATGGCAAGGTACATTTGCCTGGGTTTCCTGCTCCAATTGTAGCTCGAGCTTCAGCTGAATTTTCAAGCAGTATTCCGGTTGCTGAAACAAACATTACCATCAGGTCCAGAAAATATTAATCAGCTAGGAACGCCTGTCCTTGAGTCCAATTTGGAGACAAGGGCAAAAACGTCAATTTCGGGTCAAGACGGGGTCCAGATGTGGGCCGCTTTGCACCAAAAAATGCGTCAGGGTCAAAGGTCTCCAAATCAGTCCAACTTAGTGTCAACAGGTCAGGAACGATGATACGAACCCAACGGAACTTCCAGAATTGGATTCCGATGAGCCGTTCTCAAAATCGCCCGTCGAGCGGGGCTTGTGGGGCCCACGACACGCGATTTTGTCAACGTTCTCAGAATCGAACCAAACTTGACCCACAGGACCAGCGTATTGCTACGAGTCCGATGGTGCAAGTTTTGTCTCGATCCGACGTGTGTACACTAAGTTACAGCAAGATTCAGAAAAGTCGAATACGGGACGATGTCCGCGGATACGTACTGATTCCGGTGTGCACGCACATCCGAATCAGTTTCTGCAAAATCCCGCACGTCCGTATCAACGACGCGCACGTATCGGTGAAGACCGCACGCGACCAAGTCATCCCGTTTGGCGGGGCGTACTCGATACCGGGGTGAAACAGGGTCTGGTTTTTCCTATTTTTGGATCGCGGTGTGCGATCACCTCAGGACGCGATGCCCCGAGCGGTTTATCCGGGCACCGAGAGGGTCATACAGGCTTCGCGATACAATTTACGGAATCGAATTCCGAGCTACGAGCAAAAAGTTACGGATACCTGAAGTGGACCTGAAAACCAAGTTCGAATCGTGTCCGACACGCGATTCACTGTAATTAGGGTTAGGGTTTAGGCTTCTGTGTCCGGTCTTCTGTGTCCTGCTGTGTCGAGTCCTCGCCGGAGAGGTGCTAGGGCATCGTCGGAAGGAGGCGGCGCCGGAGGCGGAGTGCTGCGGCGGCGCTCGAGCGGTGGTCGGGGCCGGAGGGGACTCGGGTGCTGCTGTGTCGAAGAGAGGAGGGGAGGAAGGAGGAGAAGAAGCTGGGGGCTCAGGGAGACGACGGCGAGGGGCTGGAGTCGACGGCGGGCTGGGGACTGGTCGGCGGAGGTCTCGGCGAAGTCTGGGGCTGGGACGGCAGCTCACCGGAGGCGGAGGAAGTTGGGCGGAGGCGCTGGAAGCGAGGAGAGGCGGAGGGCTGGAGGTCCGGGGAGGGTTTTATAGTAGTCGAGAGGGAGAGGAGGCGGCTGACAGTTGAACAGGGGAGGCGGCCGGATGGGAACCGGAGCGGCGCTGGCATTGAACGGGCGGCGGCCGTTCCCGGCGGCGGAGCGGAAGAGACAGGGTCGGGGGAAGACGGTTTGGGAGAGAGAGGGAGCGGGTCGGGTGGCTGCGGGTTCGGGTCTTGTCGGACCCGACCCGACCCGATAACGTGAGTGGGCTGGGCCGGAACTAGGTTATTGGGCTGGGCTGGCTCAATGGGTTTGGGCCGGATTGGTAATAATTAATTCAATAAATTAATTAATAAATAATAATAATAGTTTTTTTTTAGGGCTTTTAAAATTCATCCGGGGTCCAATAAATTCTCGGAAAAATACCCTATGTCTGGTTTTCTATTTTACACCATAAAATATTATTTTCATAATATTTTAATATTATTTATTAACATTTAAAAATCTTTTAATATTTAAAACACCTTAATTTAATTACAGAAAATCCAAGAAAATTCCAGAAAATTCCAAAAAAAATTGTAAAAATCCAAATTAAAATTCTTTGAAAATCAGGAGGATTACACACTATACACACAAACACACTCACCAAGCTACTTGAGCCCCAAATCCTCCTCACTCGCTTGCTGCTACCACTTCACTCCCCAAGTTTGCACATGCTCACTGACACTAATATCTGATACTAAAGTATCAGACATCACTCTCACAATATACACCTTGCTGATACTTTATTGTGATATACATAATGGCAGTGCACCAATCCAATGCTCACTCTCACACTCTCTAATTACAATACTGATACATATAACTCATGTGTTGATCACCAGGTTATGTGCTCCTACATTGCACATACTAACTGTGATACTAAATCACACGCACACACACATGCACAATTGACATCTACACACACTATTCAGACATGCCTCTCCCCTTATTATCCTTCCACATGACACTATATATATATATATATATATATATATATATATATATATATATATATATATATATATATATATATATAGACACACACACACACACAAATAATTACTTGAGTATACCCACCACTAGTCATATAATCAAACACCTAGAGTACACAACTAGAATACTCATGATACACATCAAAATCAGATATCCACTCTCACTGAACCTGAGCCAAGAACTGAAGCCACTGTCAAACACACACACAGCTGAATAAATCACACACTCACATACCCTTTAGCACCACTGCTGCTACTATGTTTCTCTCAAATTACTGCAACTGATATCAAGTTTCCCCTTCACCTAATGCTCTATAGCAGCAAGTTGCTGCTACAAGTCCTTAAAATCCAACTCCCTTCTTTACTTAGCAGTACTATTGTTGCAAACCTCGCTGCACATATCAAGTATCAGTTACTGATACTCCTATTGCTACTGGATGCATCCCAAGCCTTCTACACTGATGTCTGCTCCTACTTGTTGTGCAACTTGCACAAAGATGAGAACCCCCCATCTCTCGAGTACACATCAAGTGTATTGCAGTGAAGGATTTCCCCAAACCCCCCCCCCTCACTGATCTGCCCGAACTCCCCTAGTTTTATTTCTCCCTCTACATGAGTATCACACTGGAACCTTTAAGCTCTCACTGCCCTCAACTGGCATTGGTCATCCTTAATCAAGAACTGATACCTACACCTAGCCATTCCAAAACACTAAGTATTTGATTCAACCAGATACACATTCCCACCTGATGAACACAGTCTCAGTTTCCCCCCTTGTACTTCACTCTCCATCTACTCCACCATGCACACACATAATCCACTTATATATATATATATATATATATATATATATATATATATATATATATATATATATATATATATATATATATATATATATATATATATTTGACACACAATTAAGATATATGTATGCACAAGGCTACTACTCTCTATATATAAATATAGAAATTAAGCAAATACCTTAAGTGCAATGGTGAAGATACCCTTGATATTCATGATACACCCTTCAAATGGAATGCCAAATTCCCAATTCTCTACCCTAATCATTCTCACATATCAAATATACATATATATAACTAATACAACTAGTTACAATAGGAATTGAAAAGAATAAACATAAATCACCCAAAACGAGTCTCGTATCCCAAAGTATCTCATCGTATCATGATACACCCTACTCGTATCCAATTGTGGACATATATACCCTCTCAAATCATGCATCACACTCCACAATCATCTATGAGATATTTCTACGAACACTTAATGGTCCAAATTCAGATTTCTTTCAATTTGACCACAAAAGTCATTGTAACTTTCTCCATAGGTCTCCTATGAACCTAGTTCTTTCTCCTATGGGTATCCCTAAGCCAAAAAAATGTTCCTAAGGGTCAAATGTATGAATTAGAGTCTAATTAAAAGAAAAATTCAGAATTATATCTATTAGCAGATGGATTTCCAATGAATTGCTCAATGGACACAATTAGGACATGATCTCTTTGCCAATTCCTCTTCTTCAAGTGCTCATTGCAAATCCAAGCTCCATTGCTCTTCAATTGAGAAAAAATAGAGAGAATGGTATGAATTGGTTAAATTTGGTGGAGGGATGAGTCAATTTGGGGATGAACTAAATTGGGGATCTAGAATGAATGGAGAATGAAGAGGAGAGAGAATGGACCCCCCCTTTAGTATGGCAGGCCCCCTTTAGCTTTCCTCCCAAGCAACACAATGTCTAATGTATCCCTCTCTATATAATTATGAGGAATGATTAAGAATGGCTATTTTAGAAATGCTCTAAATTAATGCAAATTAGACTAATCTTCTTAATTAACTAATGAAGAGGATCTAATGGGCTTGGTCTCATGTTGGTCTAAAAATGCTGTCATGACTAACGAATGGGTCCACTAGTGTCAAGTCCAATAAACATAGGCTAGCTCACTAACAAATAATAACTAGCACTAGCAAAATTTAAATATGTAGCACAATATGAATAAATATTAATTCATCAAAAATAAATATATGCAAAATGACAAAAATACTCTCATCTAGAAATGTGGGAGTGACAATCCTACCCTTCTTAGAAAAATTTTGTCCTCAAAATTTAAAGATGGTCGTGTCTCCTCTAGATCAAATCTCCAACCCGTCTAAAATCATACAAGCATGCAATTTAAAAAAAATCACTAACTATGGTCATATGCATTGTTATGGTCTCTGTCCATCATGGTATATCAGTCTCTGTCAGGGTATGCTTCTAACTATACCAACTATACTATAGCACACAAGCAATCTATGTACTAATGAAGCACACAAAACAACAGATGGAAAGGAAAGAGAAGGAATATAACAGGACGAAGACAAGCTAACATATCACCTGTAGCATCAGCCTTCTCGATCGTTATTGCAAAAACCTTGCCCCAGTGGGGTGTATCATTCCGCTAGTGCGAGGCAATTGCTGTGGCACGGGTGGCCTATCTAGGACATTCTATTATCACTGTCTGAAATACTTGCACACTTATTCTCCATGATACTCTCTTACATACAACTTCTATACCAAAAAACTAGCAAGGTACTATACCTACTGATCTTACTTCTATATAGGTTACCCCTCTCACTCTCTGCCTAGAACACTTGTACTCTTACTCTCAACTATCCCTTCATCTATATTAACTGATGCACCCATCTAATATTATCATACAAGATATTTACTGATACGTAATACTCAACTAATCCCTGATATACCCTGGATACTAGTACGTTCCAGGCACTCTTGATGCTGAAACACTAACTTCCTAACCACATTTAACATATGTACTTAATGTTCTAGGATACTAACTTCTTAACACTCACAATAACTCATCACACACTACCACCACTCTTGACACTAGCTTGCTCACTAGATCACCCCATCACACTCACTAGAACTCATAATCACATGCATCTAATGCGATAGTTGTTTACTTCTGCAATACACATGTTTTACTTCACTCTCCCAGGGAGACACATGATTCCATATCTCTATTGGTATATACCTTATTCCATACCTTCTATACTTGATCCTACAGACCGATACACTAATCAGGGGTACACTGACATATTTTCCATGACCAATCTTGATACTTCTTGACCAATGACACACTATTGGAATTCCTAATCTTGATACTTCTCGAGCCTGGAGTTGCGTCCGCGCGAGAAAAATACTGAAATAGTCGTTGATAACTAGTTCGCAGAGTCATCATAGCGAAAACATAGAATATACACAAGTATTGAATCCAAAACAAGATCTTTATTGATATGAAGTAAGGATTACAAACGGTGCTAGGCCGAGATTACAAGTCGCTCGTGCTCTCTCTCTCTCTCTCTCTCTCTCTCTCTCTCTCTCTCTCTCTCTTTTACAACGAATATAACATTAGGCTTATAACTGAATTAAACACTCTGAATGATGATGTTCCCATACATTATGTCTCATATATGTGAGCTTCAGGTCCGCGCGCCATTCTTCAAGACGTCAAGTGCGGTCTGACGCCTCAATGCGATAAGCGATCTCTAAATTCGTACGAGTTCTCCCTACACCCTGTATGCAATCCGGTTGGGTATCAGTACATTGAATGCACTAGTGGAGAGGACTCTCGCCCATGCCATAAAACAAGAACGTTCATTAGTTATGTGCACCGACTGATTATGTTGTCTTTCTAGTCTTTTGCCTTAGGATCAGTTATATGGTAATATAATAAAATTAATATCCGTGTCTGCTCAAGAGTGTCGTACTGTAAACAACTGAGTTCGTCTTACCCTTTCTTACCATTCGGTCTTCTTTGTCATATATAACAATATAATCAATGATATACTAAATGGCGAAGAACATCTATGCAATCCAAGTATTATGTTTGTGTCTCTACCTCAGGTCTATTTTACTCGAACTATGTTATATACCGTGCATCCATTCTAAATCTACAAAGTGCCGTACAAATGTACTCCTTTGTGTTACTCCTCTTCTGAATGCGGATAGCCGCTATGCATGTATGACTTATCTATATGAAAGTCATTGGCTCTGTTAGCCACATTGGACAAGATCTGGGATGGAACAATTATTTTTCCATCTCGATTGTGAGCCTTACTGGGCGTCCTGAACCATCCGACGAGTCGACTGACCTTCCAGATCGGTAGAAAGCCTTGTTATGTCCTGCACTCGTCCGTTAGTACTTCAGCCAGCGTATTACCAGGACTACACTGGCATTGTTCTCCCGGGCCGACACGATTCAGATGCCTCAGCAATCGTGTCGAGGACTCATCTCTACCTGGTGCGCAACCAGTTATCCGTGACCATGCAACTACTCCACAACTTCCAATCCTAGCCGAGAACTTCCTGCTCGGTCTTCCTTATCTGAGGACATAAGCTCGATTCAATCTTGTCGAGGACTACACTCGGATCTTTCTTTCTTGCGCAGGTCTCTGATTAGAGGCTGCCTCGGTGATCTGGATATCTCGAGTACTTTCTTTATCTTTTCCTTCTCCTGTCTCGGAACGACTACTTGATAGCCTTTCTCGTCTATGTATACAACATGACTATACTCTATCCCATGTCATATTTTACGTTGTGTGGTGCCTCATTATGAACTTAAACTACTTTTGTGGCATATATAAGAAACTACTACATTTCAACTCAATAAGCCCGATTACGCAAATAACAAGTAAGATTTCCATGTTCTATATAATGATAAGGCAGGGTTATCCCCTTAGCTATGTGCGTCCATCTCTTTTTATTAGCATGCAAAGGTTATCGCTTGAAAACTAGCATGTATCATTCATTTTCTTAGTGTGCAGCTAAGTAGGGACAGGTTCACCGGGGCCACCCACCTTAGCGATGAATCGTATCGGTCGAACGAGACTCTGAGCACACCTCTGAAAAGTCTAAGTCTGAACTCCATTCGAAGGTCCAAGTCTGAATGTCTTTGTATCGAACGAGTCATCTTGCTAAGCAAGGCAGGTTGCTTCGCTACACTTGTGTCGTTTGAATCGGCCCTCGGGGTTGAACAGAGCGGGTCGTTACATTATACACCACTCAGAACAAGTCTCGTCCTCGAGACTTCCTGAGCGAAACTCGTATTATCGCACAACTTCTAAACTAAACTCTATACTTCTTGTCTAACTTCCAAGGACCATTTCAATACTAAATTCATTTATTTTTTCACCACGCGTTACGCACGTGCTTAGGCAGATCTCATCAAATAACTCTATCGTTCAATACTATCGAACTATACTCAACTTAATCGTTGCACTCCCTGACTCAAACTCTACTGTGCTTGCTGCATGGCTGTAATACTCAAATATGGTTCCTAGAAAACTCAAGCTTTGGGTGGACTTGCCCATTTGTTATATTCTATCCATGGAAACCCAACACAACCGACCGATTACTAGACGTCGCCTATCGAAACCCATCGTTATGCCTAACCCAAAAGTTTGAAACTCAACTAGTCTTCCAAATCTTATTTTGCATCCATATATATCTGAGTAACCGTCCATTATCGCTAAGTTTTACTACCACCCAAAGTCATCGCATTAATTTGCCTACGTTTTCTGACTCCATCTTTATTGCGCCTTAGCGTAGAGCTAAATTGTCCAACATGTGGTACGTTCTAATCCTTCGCATCTTAGGTCCGATTGAACCTAACTTTCTATTCATTTTCTCATTCCGTTTTGCATATGTGCTTATCCACTTTATCAAATGACTCTATCATTCAATCATTGCGTTCATGGCTCAGTCTCTTATTGCGCCTTAGTACAGAATGATCTCGATCGCATGGTGCATGTTACAATCTCCCATTTATGAAAGTCTAGGCTGAGGCTAACTTACTCCAGTTTTCATACTCATCCATGCGAATCCGAACATTTTCATTTGCAGCTGCATTCGAGTTATGCATATCGTTAAGTCCGTATCGTACCCATATTCAAGGCGTCCCCCAAATATGTGTATTTCAACCAAGCTTAGTGATAGCTAATTCGGACAAGCTACTCGTGAAAATCTTTCGAATTGCCAATCGTTTCGCTACTCGAATAACCAAACACTGGTTCGTTTAGTTATCTTCTATTCTAATCTCACTCAAATTCAAGTATTGCATTACTAACAATGCATACCTTCCAAGCAACGATTTAACTCATTATGTCAACTTATCTTGAATATCAACAATTCCAATCATAAGATTTTTGTCCGACAATTCCCTAGTACCGTCTTATTCCTTATCGTCGCATAACCTATCCAATCAATCAATTATCACCCAAGTCCTATCTCCTATTGTGTTTGTTTCAACGCCAACGTTGCTAGCGTACATTCTCAGTTCTAAGTCCTAACTCTAAGTCTCGTTACCCAAGTTCTATCATTTTTTCGAACGATTACTCTGAAGTCAGCCACTCTCATTCAACTCAAGGCATAGGGTCGTTTGCCTAGCCACTAGGTCAGCTTACAAGGTCATAGGTACAGTTTGAGTTTGTGACTTATTGTGCAATTGTGCTGCACGATGCTCGCCCTAATTACCCTAAAGTCAAAGCATTGTTCTTTTGCACATGGTATTTTACCCAATCTCGTTTCACTCATATTTATAAATATCGAGCACAGATCATCATATTACATCAACACGTTCGTTCAACCGAATCCACGATATGTCCATGTCGCATGTCCAACCTAACTATTTGTATAGTCTATCTCCACAAACACCTGATAGGACCCATATATCAAAGCTTTCTATCCTTAGACCACCAAGTCACGATTCAATTTTTACCTCTTCGATCTCAATCACAAATTCAAAGGCGTACAACATAATTCACGTATCCATTCACTAACCCATCAAGAGTCTTACTTCATGTTATAGACTAACTCATCCCCAAAATACCTTCGATTCACTTGTATCCTGAAACTCGTCTTATCTTGTTGAACTACAAGTTAAAATGATCATTCAATTGTCACGCTTCGGTCTCCCGCAATTTCAATCATCCCCGTTGGAGGTGAGATCACCACGCCAATGCTTCTGCGGGATAATTGTCCCAATTCGAGCGTGACACATGTGCGAGTAAGGAGTTACACACGCACAAGACAAAAATGTCAAACATTATGGTTATCGTCGAACGAACAAACACCTTATCATCACACTTTATTTTATCCAAGTTGTACATTGATCCATCAAGTCATGTTCATCTAACAACCGTTCTTGTCGTAATCATAATTCATCTAGCCAAATCGTCCAACTTTAATGTTATCTTTTGATCATTTCGTACTCTACTTCAAGCATTCCTCAAACAACTAAGTTTCCAATCCCAATCCAAAGTCTATTCACTTTCGATATATTTTATTTTATCGAGTTCGTTCGAATAATCTTCGAACATGTTCCTGCGAGTTCGATCATCCCCGCCAGACGTGAAATCACCACGCCAACTCTTCCGCAGAATAATCGATCTCATCTAGGCCCGATGTCGAGTGTTACCTTCGAACTCGACTCAATATCGTTCGTTCAAATTCAAGATTAAGTCCATTACCGCCTTTCTCAATCATCAAATCACAATTTTGCTAACTTGTATCAATCCATGCTATCTTTCTACTATCGATATTATATAAAGTCTCCCAAGTTCGAAACTGTAGCATTCGTACTCAAACTGAACTCTATTGAGCGATATCCTACTCAATTCTAAATTTTTTATGCGCTATCATTCGTTCGCACCATTATTCCCATTGTACTAAATCCTATCACATCCAGATTATTCCATATCAACTCAAGTTTCACTTCGTTTGATTCAATTTAAAATCGCTCGTACGATCCACTAAGTTTCTCCCGACCATGATATCGACTCCAAATATTCTGAATTCCTATCCTATGTAAGCCTTATCCCTTGTTCAACTCAATCTTACTCGTTTAAATCAAATCTTGCATGATTTCTTCGAATTCGCTTACTTGTTAGGCATTATTTATTTATACTAAGGTTTTACATAATATCGTCGCTTGTTGCTAGACTCGTTTAATACTCTGAAATCCATGATTCGTTCGAACATTTTTAAGCCAACCAATACACCACTCAGGGTTCGAGCTATACTCTATGAATATTTATAACTTATTTTATTCTTAATTCGCTTATTCGATCCTGAGACTATCACATACACCACTCAGGAATTGAGTCATCCTATTAACTCCTGAATCGCGTTCGCATCATTCACTCGTATATCCAATTCGTTCCTTAGAACTCCAGCACGATCCCTATTCGCTGCCTTGACGATCTTAGTCTTGTATGTACCTCTATCGATAGTCCTCCATATAAACTATGTTTTGAATCGTAACTTATTGCTACGAATAACCGTCCAAACTATATCTCAAAATCCAAACACGATTCCCATTATTCACCTTAGCGGTACTCCGATAAAGTCTTTATTGATTTCTATTCTAAGTCTAACTTTATTCTTATCCAAACGATACCCAAATCTGGCTTACAACTCACTAGCACCAAGGGACTTGGCGCATGATACTCAACATAACTTAGCCGAAATGCTGCGTGCATAGGTAACTATCCGAACGATATTTTATCTCGCACACTAACCCGCTTGGTGTTCACGTATTGGTATTCGGGCTCACATATAACTTGTAGATTCAAACATAAGTCTATTCCCACGAAGTCTGACACAGATTGGCACAAAGGCCCTCACATAACTATTTCGTTCAAGCAATCATATCATTCACACGCACTTTCGAAAATATTTAGACTCGTTATATGGAACATGCATTGGAACATCGAGAGAGAGCGTCTACCACTTTTTTAATACACAAGTTCAAAACTGAGAGAATCGATACGAATTCCAAGGATATAAAGTCGTGCTCTGATACCAAAATGTCATGCCCTGATCTTTCGCAGGACTCGATCGTCCCCACTAGGCGCGAATCACAGCGCCAGCACTCCCGGGGGACGATCATTTCCATCGGGACGTGATGCCGCGCGAGCCTGGAGTTGCGCCCGCGCAAGGCAAATACCAAAACGGTTGTTGATAACTACTTCGCAGAGGCATCATAGCGGAAACATATAATATATACAAGTATTGAATCCAAAACAAGCTCTTTATTGATATGAAGTAAGGATTATAAGCGGTGCTAGGCCAAAATTACAAGTCACTTGTGCTCTCTCTCTCTCTCTTTATAACGAATATACCCTTAGGCTTACAACTGAATCAAACACTCCGAATGATGATGTTCTCATACATTATCTCATATATGTGAGCTCCAGGTACGTGCGCCATGATCTAAGATGCCAAGTGCGGTCCGGTGCCTCAAGGCGATAAGCGATCTCCGAATTCATACAAGTTCTCCCTGTACCCTGCATACAATATGGTTGGGTATCAGTACATTGAATGCATTGGTGGGGAGGCCTCTCGCACACGCCATAAAACAAGCACGTTCATTAGTTATGTGTACCGACTGATTATGTTGTCTTTCTAGTCTTTGCCTTAGGATCAGTTACATGACAATATAATGAAAGTAATATCCGTGTCTGCTCAAGAGTGTCGTACTGTAAACAACTGAGTTTGTCTTACCCTTTCTTACCATTCGGCCTTCCCTGTCATATGCAATAATATAATCAATGATCTACTAAATAGCAAAGAACATCTATGCAATCCAAGTGTTACGTTTGTGTCTCTGCCTCAGGCCTGTTTTACTCGAACTATGTTATATACCGTGCATCCATTCTAAATCTACAAAGTTCCTTGCAAATGTACTCTTTCATGTTTGTCACGACCCGCACCCGTTTTAGAGGCATGAGTACGCGGGTACGTCCAGCCTACGTCGCAGCATCGGCGGTAGAACGCTGTCTAGGTCATGATACTAACTAAGCAATCTCACACGAGCATCCAATCTCCATAAGGAGGCACGGATGACACAAAATAAATGAATAACATACTCAATCACATAACTACAGCACGATAAGAAATCAAAGAAATAAAATGAAATACAACACAAGTCTAATGTAAAAATCTAACTCAACATAAATTTCAAGTCTCAACAAAATGCCGGAGACAAATCCGGTACCAAAATAATATGCTAAAAGAACTAACTAAATAACTAGTGATTCCGGCTAAACCTCCCGGAATCACGACTGAACTACCAAGCCAAGTCTCAGCTACTCACCCTGTGGTCCATCAGTGTCAGATACCAGTCCTCTAGGCATAGTCTGGAAAATGTTTTCCAGTCAGGAAGGAGCAAAGTATATTTCTAAATAGCAGTACTATATCAATGATATAAACTATGTAGCAGTATATAGATAGAAATATACGAGATGCATGTATATGTACGAGAACATACAATAAGGATATACTGGAAATACTGTAAGTAAGAATAATATGTCAACGAGCAAACTATGACTAAGTGTGTGAGTACTAGCTTTAACATGTGATCGGCTTGGGACTAGTAAACTCATTACATTGGTTAGCGATCATCCTTGAGGTCAGGCTAATCCGTAAGAATAGCTATGATACGAGTAATAGTCAGGCTAACCATATGTAACAGTGATGAGGCATGTAATGGTAAGGCTGCACCGACGTGAGACGTGGGTGAGCTATGATACATGTAAAGTTGGGTATGATCACATATCTACACTAAAATACTTTCCACCCCCGACTGGTATAGTAGATCCAATCATGGTACGCTATGGCACGGGATTCCCTAGGAAGGTAGCAAATCTCCCCGGGAATCAGTGTCTGTACATGCACAAGATAACAAGGAAACAAGTCTTGTACAAGCTACACCATGAACAAGGAATAACATCTCATGACGAGATCCGTATACACCAATCCGTGTAACCAGCGTGTCAAAATATGGATATTTATACTAGATACAATGAACATAGGAGATATCATAAATTAGAAACTAATCAGAGAATGTACTCGCCTTGGGTCCTTAGCTGGTAAAACCAATATCCTGTCCCAGTGTATCGTCTGGAGGATCCAACAGTCCTATAAGCATATAATAAATGTAACCTTGCATTAGATGCTACACTAACACAGCACAAGTGTATAACTCAGGGGCTATGCCAGGTATGATACTGGTCAACTAGGGTCATCTAGTAGACAGACATCTATAACACATTATACCTATTTAACTAACATATATACTTACAATACATATATATACACCAAATTGAATACACATACAATATATATACCAATTAATCATATATCGTATATATATATATATATATATATATATATATATATATATATATATATATATATATATATATATATATATAGAGAGAGAGAGAGAGAGAGAGAGAGAGAGAATAAGGGAGGTGAGGTGGCATCTCACTCTCAAAACAAGGGTGGCGATGACGTGGCACAATCTCAACCACACAAACGAGGGGAGGGGTTAAGTGCAAATTGCCAATTATGAAATGTGTGGTTGGGATTATGCCACGTCACCGCCACCCTTGTTTTGAGAGTGAGGTGCCATCTCACCTCCCTTATTTTATATATATATATACTAGTTGAACCATACGTATACTCATATATATGCAAAAATATATTTTAAAATATACATATATATTGTCAACATCATTATTAAAATATACTAATATTAATTCACCAAATTAAATTTATACTATATATATATATATACAGATATACCAATAAAAATACAATAATATATACTTGCATATGAGTACATATATACATACTAAATTAAAAATACAATACTAACATATATGAGGAATACATAAATACTAATACATGAATTTAATTTGTACTAGTATATACTTTTTATTAAATAGATATTATATATAAAAATAAACCAATATATATATTGAGAATATATATAGTATATACAAAATATATATATATATATATATATATATATATATATATATATATATATATATATATATATATATACCAAATTAATTATATATACTAGAATACGTATTTATATATATAAATCATATTAAATATATACATGTACATATACATATACATATACATATTATCATTAATTATACACATTAATTACATTAATTATACCAATACATTACATTAACTATACCAATACATTACATTAATACATAGAGAATGAGGGAAGAGGGGAGGAGCCTCACAGTGGTGGTGGTGCCAGAGTTGGGAGTTGGTCGGGGAGGATGTGGGCTTGACGCCGGAGTTGGATCGGAGCAGGGGGACAGGCCGACTGGAGGAGGAGGCTGAACCGGTGGGCTGTGGAGTGAGGATGGCCGGAGGGGTGGGTCGATGCAGGGAGTCGGGGAGTGGTTGTATACGGTGGTGATGGTGGTGGTTGTAGGTGTAGATGGTGGTGGTTGAGGGGAGGAGGAGCAAGGAGGTGGCCGACTGTGTCGAGGCCTGGGAAGTAGAGAGGAGGAGGGAACTCGGAGGTGCAGTGGCGGAGCAGTCAAGTCGAGGCTGCCGTAGTTGGGAGGGAGGAATGCAGTGGGAGGAGCTCGGCCGGGTGAGTGGCTGAGCTGCGCCGGAGGGATGCAGTGGGACGGAGGGGAGACTCGGATGCCGGGTGTCGGAGTGATGCAGGGATGAGGTCGGCTGAACCGCCGGAGTTGAGATCGGGAAGGAGTTGGCGCCGGCGTTGAGGGGATGTCGGGTTGCCGACGTAGAGTGGTGGATATCCGGCGGACTGGAAGAGGGGAGTTGGGCTCGACGGAGATGAGCGGCGGTACTCGGCTGAGCCGGGGTCGGGATCGGAGCTCGGGGATGTGGCTGGAAGTCGGGGTCCGGGTAACAGTAGCTGTGGGGAGGGATTGATGCAGGGAACAGTGAAGCTGGGGTTGGGTTTTCCCCCCCTTTACATTAAATTCAAAAAAAAACAAGGAGAAGAAGGAGAAGAAAGGAAGGAGAAGAAAGAAAAATGGAGAAATTTTAGAATGGGGATGAGGCTACGGTTTAGGGGCTTGGGGCTAGTGAGGAGGTGTGTTTCCCTGGGTTTTTGGGGATTAGGGCTAGGTGATAGGACATTTAATAGGGTGATGTGGGAGGGAATAAAGGGTGGTGATTGACCCATTGAATGGATGGCCAAGATTAGACATGGAGGAATTCTTCATGTGGGGATGAGGGTGTGGGTTGATTAGTCAAAAAATATTAGGGCTCCTACATTGGTTGAACCAATAGGGTGTTGATACCAAATACAAATTTGCAAATTAGCCCCCTTAAATTTGGGTATTTGCACAGATGCATAAAATGATAAAAATTGGGTGGGCGATTCGGTGTTTGGCATTTTGCAGAGTGAGGGGGCGTCGTATGTTTGGTATGGGCTCAAATAGCAGGGCACTAGAATTAAATTGGGATTTACGGAATCAGTTAAAATGGTATCCTCAAATTAATTAGAAATAAATGCAATCTGTGTTCTAAAATTAATTAGGAGTACCTGGGGCCAAAATTAGGTCGGGTCATCAATATCATTAGTGAAGAAGACTCAGAACAGAATATTTTTCTAATTTGGGTCGCACGAAAAATAGCTCAAGATTGCCTCCAATTTTGATTGGAACGCACAACGATACAAATTGGAATTTATTTAGAATTTTAAATAAACGTCCGCGATAATTTTTGTGCGGCTAAAATGAAGCACAAGAGAACATAATTATGAATTACAAAAAAAGCAGAATGGAAGGCGGGCATGTCTAGAACAAGGCTGCGAAATTTGTTGGAAGGCAAAAGCTAGGGTAGCGCTCCAAATATCGAAACAAGGGCAGGGCGCAACAATTAATTAAATTACGGTAATTAATTACTATCTCAATAATTAAATCCTAAATAATGCAATTTAATACGAAATCCTATAATTCGGACATGTGTTCGTCTAATGGCTTCTAGGTCGAGTCTACCAGCTCAAACATTAATGAACACTGTAAATAATAATATATTTAATTACACATCTCACATAATTATTTAAATTAAATATACTTATCATGCAATTATTTAATTATAACTACCATAATGTTAAATATTATAAAAAGTCAAAAATACCCCTGTTTTCAGAATGTGGTAGTGACAAGTCTACCCTCCTTAAAAGAATTTTGTCCTCGAAATTTAAAGTCCTCATAGTAGTATTTATACATTATTTTATTTTTCATCAATAGTTAATTCATCAACCACAAAAATCAGGTAGTAATCCACCTTGCCATTTCACAACCTCAAATTTTTTTTTGAAATTACTGTATTCCTGCAATATCCTCGAAAATAAAAATCAGTTTCCATTTCCTCACAATTTCCTCTGAATTTAAATTAAAATTAAATACTCGGAATTTGATATCCCATCCTCTAATTCACTCAATGCACATTAAGACTCCCATCTAAAACACAATCCATAAATCCACCCTTCAATTCAATTAATCCACTATATTCATAAAATTGGAATTGTCATCCGAAAAGTTTGAATTTAAACACTAACCCGTTAATGATTTTTACTCCTCAATTTAAACCCAATCAATGCATATTCAAAATCTAAATCCTCATCCCGAGAATCGAATTCGACACTATCCCATTAATAATTTTATTTCCTGATTTTCTTTTTCCTCAAATTACTCAACGATGCGATACTTACGGAATCTTCAAATGCAACACTCATAATATAAAATTTTAAATTCCTATCTTGCAATCAAATAGATATAATGACAATTTTCTAAATTTTCTCGATTTAATCACCAATTCTATCATATCATAACCTTCCTAAAATTAATAAATCCTCAATTTTTCCATGTTAATTTCTTAACTCTCCATTTAAGTTAACGTTTTATCCTCGAGTTTCAATCATCCTCAATCTTCATAAAATCAATGATCCATCAGTTCTGTTATATTAACTCCTTAACTCTTTATTTAAATGAATGCTTATCCTTAAAAAATTTTAATCATCTTGTCCCTTTTGTCAAGTCATAACCTCTTCATAGATCTTTGTTATGGTCAAAACCCCAATGATCATGGTCTAAGAAAAATTTTCCTACAGTCATACAACATACAACCTAGAGGAAACATGCATGGTTATGGTCTGTTTTATCATGGTATTGCATTCTCTGTCAGGGTGTACTACTAACTACATTCTAACAAGAAAAATCATGCATACGAACTACAGTACTAGGGGAAAAATCAGTCAATCGATCAACAGAAAGGAACAGAAGGAAGGAAAGAACAAAACATACTAACACGTTACCTGCAGTATCGGTCTCCTCGACCGTCATCGCAAATGCACCGCCCTGCTGGGGTGGTTCCCTACGCGGGTGCTGAGCAATATACGGTTCCACAGGTAGCCTAACTGGATCTTTATAATTTGGAGCTGCGTGCTGAACTAGAGGGCAATCCCTCATTCGGTGTCCTGCATCGCCACAGCGCAAACAAAGTCCTAGCCTCGCTCTACAGCTCTTCCTAAGATGACCTGGCTTCTTACAGTAAAGACAAGTCTGATCTTACTGAACACGAACTGGTGCCTGGTACTGTTGTTGATATTGAAATGCCCTCGGCTGCCGCTGGCCAGGATACTGCTGGGCAACTCTCTCAACTGCCTGTAGTGCCATCTGGTGAGCGTTCTCCATGCTCTCTCTCATTAGTTCAGTCTGCGCCTGTTGCGCTTCTGCTTGCACCCTCAGAGCCTCAGCTTGAACTCGCTGAGCATCTGCCATCACTTTCTGGGCATCTACCATGCCCTGGATCAAGGTAAACATCTGTGCCCCGTCAATGGGCACACCTCCGGAAATCGAAGTCGGTAAAGGAGGCTGGTTGTTCGTCACAGCTGCGGCTATCCTCTGAACAGATGGGGGAGGAAGACCCCCAGAAAGTGCAGATACTTCCACATGCATCGAAGATGTAGGAGGAACTACGGCTGTCTGTCCATCAGGTGGAGAGGTGGCAGACCCCTCTAAAGCTGGTGCTCCCACTCTCATAGATCGTGTCCTTGGCGACATCCTGAAGACAGATCCAAAAGAATCAATTAAGGCAATAGATGCGATATCATCAAGGGAGAGCAGTAAAGTTCTAAAGAAGCAACATTCAAGATAATTAGATGAAAATATTCCTAGTTGTGATTGCACAGGTCAACGATGCATCCAAGGTTTGATACCTCTATCCCTTTAGGTACCACAGTTCTACTACAAGCACACTCACTGCTAGCTTCCTTACCTACTAAAATTGTTCATACTAGTTGTTCTTTATCACTCAAGTGTACACCAAGTGCAACACACCATACTAAGTACTGTTCTCCCTAATACAACTCTAGATGGACACCCAAGTCCGTTTGCAGTGCCATCTCAATCATGCCCAAGTCAACGGATCCTTACGTATACACTTCATCCACCCATATATTATTATACATTTCTTACCCACCGAAAAATTAATCCTCAAAATAAGATCATCAAAGTTTTATCCCTTTAAAAAATAAAAATGCATTTACTTCCTCAAAAATCCAATACTCAATATCGAAATAAAATGGTAATCAATTCTAAAATCTTTATAGCCTTGACCATGTTTATTGAATCAAATTTAGTCCTCAAATATTTAAAAACATAAAAATCTCAACTCCTTAAAATTCAAAAATTTGCAATTCACTCCCATTTTTCAAACGATAAAATTGAATCCTCAAGTATACATATAAATACTCACAGTCTCTAATACTCAAGGTGCACACTAATACATTAATTATTTACAACCTCAAATGTGTACGAAAATTATACTGCCCGAATTATTTGCACTATTACTTCCAAATGATCATCATCACTGATATTCCTTCTCCTCTATCTATAGTGCAAATACTAACTATATTACACCTATCATAGAGCTATTGCTACAAGGCACTACGCTTTGGGTTACTTTAGATTAATGCCTACTGCTCACATGTCCAACTAGGAAATACTTACAACTTACTAGCAACACTCAGTCAATACTAATACTCAAGACACAGACATAATTACAAGTCACTAATTATCATACTTAACAAGGAATCCTCAAAGAATAGAAGCTCACAGAAACTGGGTTGAGGACTAAAGGTATTTCTATTACTAACAACCCAAGAAACGATGGAATAAAGTCCTGTAATAACAGAAATAGATAAGTGTTGAGATGATACTTTAAGAACCAATTTTAAGACACAACCTGATAATCATACATGTCGGTCAGAAATCATGACGCTGAGAATCCTCGCGCATGCCAGTAAGCATAGGTGCGATAACGACAGGTTCCGTAACTAAAGTACGCAACCCTATAGTCATGTCATCTAGAATCTTCGCCACGCCAACCGGTACAGCTGCGATAAACTCTAGGTTCCATAACCAAAGCAGACGTTTCACCTTTCTCACTGTTCTCATCAGTATATGTCATCAGATAATATTGTAAAATTTAGTCCGTAAAATTCATCTCGGCATGAAATCAAATTCTACAATGAAACCAAGATCCTAATTTAATAACTGATCAACAGGAATCAAACTCAATATCAATGAGTGAGGACGGATGGAAACAAGGCGAAGGATTTAAAATTAGAAATTATAATAAGATTCTCAAGGGGTCGTCCCAGGAATCTCTCAAGAATTTGTTATTGACTATCCTCTCTTATCCTAGTATCCTATGTCCTATATTCTATAGCAGGCACGCAGTAGTACAACTATGACGTCGCACTACTACGACATCGCACAACTTGCGAAGTTTGACCTGCGTGGGCCACCACTAAAATGTGGCCGGGGAAGAAGAGAGGAGGAGGGAACTCGGAGGTGCAGTGGCGGAGCAGTCAAGTCGAGGCTGCCGGAGTTGGGAGGGAGGAATGCAGTGGGAGAAGCTCGGCCGGGTGAGTGGCTGAGCTGCGCCGGAGGGATGCAGTGGGACGGAGGGGAGACTCGGATGCCGGGTGTCGGAGTGATGCAGGGATGAGGTCGGCTGAACCGCCAGAGTTGAGATCGAGAAGGAGTTGGCGCCGACGTTGAGGGGATGTCGGGTTGCCGACGTAGAGTGGTGGATATCCGGCGGACTGGAAGAGGGGAGTTGGGCTCAACGGAGATGAGCGACGGTACTCGGCCGAGCCGGGGTCGGGATCGGAGCTCGGGGATGTGGCTGGAAGTCGAGGTCCGGGGAACAGTAGCTGTGGGGAGGGATTGATGCAGGGAACAGTGAAGTTGGGGTTGGGTTTTCCCCCCCTTTACATTAAATTCAAAAAAAAAACGAGAAGAAGGAGAAGAAAGGAAGGAGAAGAAAGAAAAATGGAGAAATTTTACAATGGGGAGGAGGCTACGGTTTGGGGGCTTGGGGCTAGTGAAGAGGTGTATTTCCCTAGGTTTTTGGGGATTAGGGCTAGGTGATAGGACATTAAATAGGGTGATGTGAGAGGGAATAAATGGTGGTGATTGACCCATTGAATGGATGGCCAAGATTAGACATGGAGGAATTCTTCATGTGGGGATGAGGGTGTGGGTTGATTAGTCAAAAAATATTAGGGCTCCTCCATTGGTTGAACCAATGGGGTGTTGACACCAAATACAAATTTGCAAATTAGCCACCTTAAATTTGGGTATTTGCACAGATGCATAAAATAATGAAAATTGGGTGGGCGGTTCGGTGTTTGGCATTTTGCAGAGTGAGGGGGCGCCGTATGTTTGGTATGGGCTCAAATAGCAGGGCACTGGAATTAAATTGGGATTTACGGAATCAGTTAAAATGGTATCCTCAAATTAATTAGAAATAAATGCAATCTGTGTTCTAAAATTAATTAGGAGTACCTGGGGCCAAAATTAGGTCGGGTCATCAATATCATTAGTGAAGAAGACTCAGAACAAAATATTTTTCTAATTTGGGTCGCACGAAAAATAGGTCAAGATTGCCTCCAATTTTGATTGGAACGCACAACGATACAAATTGTAATTTATTTAAAATTTTAAATAAACGTCCGCGATAATTTTTGTGCGGCTAAAATGAAGCACAAGAGAGCATAATTATGAATTACAAAAAAAGCAGAATGGACATCGGGCATGTCTAGGACAAGGCTACAAAATTTGTTGGAAGGCAAAAGCTAGGGTAGCGCTCCAAATATCGAAACAAGGGCAGGGCGCAACAATTAATTAAATTACGGTAATTAATTACTATCTCAATAATTAAATCCTAAATAATGCAATTTAACACGAAATCCTATAATTCGGACAGGTGTTCGTCTAATGGCTTCTAGGTCGAGTCTACCAGCTCAAACATTAATGAACACTGTAAATAATAATATATTTAATTACACATCTCACATAATTATTTAAATTAAATATACTTATCATGCAATTATTTAATTGTAACTACCATAATGTTAAATATTATAAAAAGTTGAAAATACCCCTGTTTTCAGAATGTGGTAGTGACAATGTTACCACTCTTCTGAATGCGGATAGCCGCTATGCATACATGACTTATCTATATGAAGGTCACTAACTCTGTTAGACATATTGGACAAGATCTGGGATGGAACGACCATCTTCTCAGCTCGGTTGCGAGCCTTACTGGGCGTTCTGAACCATCCGATGAGTCGGCTGACCTTCCAGGTCGGTAACAAGCCTTGATGGTTGTTCCGCACTCGCCCACTAGTATTTCAGCTAGCGTATTACCAGGACTACACTGGTATTGTCCTCCAGGACCGACACGATTCGGATGCCTCAGCAATCGTGTCGATGACTCATCTCTACCTGGTGCGCAATCAGTTGTCCGTGACCATGCAACTACTCCCCAACTTTCAATCCAAGTCGAGAACTTCCTGCTCAATCTTCCTTATCCAAGGATATCAGCTCGGTTCAATTTTGTCGAGGACAATACTCGAATCTTTCTTTCTTGCGCAGCTCTCTGATTAGAGACTGCCTCGGTGATCTGGATATCCCGAGTACTTTCTGTCACGATCCGCACCCAAAAAATCGGGCATGAGTCGTGGGTACGTCCAGCCTACGTCGCAGCATCGGCGGTAGAACGCTGTCTAGGTCAACTATCTATATAACAATCTCACGCAATCAATATAAACCTGTCAAGATCTCAACTCCAAACGGAGGAGCAATATCATAATGATAATCACAATATACTCAATCACGAATCTAAATACGATAAGATGACAAAGAAGACTGACAACTATAAAGTCTAACAACTGCAGCTAAAAACCACCACAACATCAATAATAATAATACATCATCCAAAATAATATACAATACAAGGTCTCAATCCAAAACCGAAAACAAATCCGGTACTAAAAGCTAATAAAAACAATAACAAGGTCTCAGTGATCCTGACTACCAACCCGGAACTCACCCCTAAACTAGAGGGTCCCTGTCTGCACCATCGAAAGGCTCAGGTCCATAAAACGTCGGACACCAATTCTCCGGATACTCTAAAAAATATGTCCAGTCAGGACTGGAGCAAGTACATCTCTAACAGCAGTTCCATTTCAATGATAAAAAACTATAAAACAGTTATAGCAAGTAGCAAGAAGAATAAAGCAAGTATGAGACAAGAAATATATAAATCACTGGTGCATAAAGGTAAAGATGCAGGAATATCAGAAACAAGATAGTAATAACTGCAAGATACAAGAAATCTAAACTAAGAGTAAGTCTGTGTAGTGAGTCCAGCATAAAATACATGTAGTGAGCCAAGTCCAGAAACATGTAAGTGAAATAAGTCAAGAAATGCAAGAGAGTCCAGACTAGAAAGAATGAACTCGGTGTCTTTGAAATACTTGTTTCGACATGTAAACGACTAGGGGTAAGTACGGCTCACCGCGCACTGCTATCATTCCAGATTAGACTAGAGGGAATGATTCTTGATGATTCCAGATGGAAATATTTACATGTCTACTCGAGTATTTCTCCGTTCCGACTAATACAAGTGAATCCAAGACCCGACACGTAAATCAAGATGAGTCCAGCCTGAATATGAGTGATGCTTGTAGTGATGCCTGTAGGTGATGCCAGAATAGAGGCCAAAAACATGAAATATCAGTCAGTGTCCCGTGTTGTGCCAGAATAATCATATGATACTATACTAGAAGCTGAATCATAATAATCATTAGATAATAAAAACTATTAGAGAATGTACTCGCCTGACGTCCTGAGCAATTGGCGATCCGAACTGGTGTCGCAAGGACCTATTGCGAAAAACAAGGTTAAACAGGATTATAATGAGTTAAACAGATATAAAATAACTAAAAATAGGCTTCTAGGGTCGTTCTAGGTCAAACGGGTCAAACCGGTGAAATCTATGTCAAAAAGTCAACTCTGGGTCAAAAAGTCAACTCTGGGTCAACTCTAGGTCAAAAGTTGACTTTGGCGGTCAACCGAGTCAACTACGGTCAAGTCTAGGTCAAACTAGGGTGCTCCTGAAATTTTAGGTCAAATCGAGCTCATTAAGCTAGAAAACTCTCAAACTCGCCTCATTGAGATACCGGGATACCCTCGGTATCCGATACCTCAACCTAGGCTACGCGCCCCGCCTAAACCCGCTAAAACCTATGCTAGCACACGTAAATATATACACATAAGCATATAAAAATTACTCTAATACTATTCCTAGGCTATTGCTCAAAAACCCCGCTCGAAACTCAATACCTTGGATATCTCAAGGCATTGAGATACCGCTCTAAACTCAACCCGACTACCCCTCTAGCTAACTAACTATGCATAAACATATATATATATCTAGCTATAATCTAGTCTAAAATATAGATATCTAATACATATAGGCATATACCTAGGTATCTACATATATATCTCACATACACACACATTCACATACCTTATATATCTTACCTTACCTATACATATATATACCTAGCTATAATATATATCTAGCTATATGTATTTATATATCTATACCTATAGATATATATATATATATATATATCTATACCTATAGATATATATATATATATATATATATATATATATATATATATATATATATATATATATATATATATATATATATATATATATATACCATCTATCTAAATCTATCCATCTATCTATCTAGTTATATATATATATATCTATCTATGAATCTACGTATCTATCTATCTATTAATCTACGTATCTATCTAACTATCTATTTAACTATTCATCTATGTATCTATGTATCTAGATATCTATCTATCTAGGTATCTATCCATCTATTAATCTAGCTATATATAGATCTATCTATCGACTATCTATGTATCTATTTATCTATTTACCTTTCTATAGATATCTATCTATCTATCTATCTATCTTATACTTATCTATATATCTAACTAAAATTATATCTAACTAGTTATCTATATCTAGTATTTATTTACCTATCAATCTATCTATCTAGCTAGCTATCCATCCATTATCTAACTATCTACCTATCTATTTATCTACCTATGTATCTATCTATCTAATCTATTTATCTATCTAGATATCTATCTATCAATCTATCTATTTATCTATATCTATATATCTATCTAAAATCCTATCTATCCATCTAGCTATCTATCTATGTGTTTATCTATTCATCTAGTTATCTAATTATCTAGCTATCTAACTATTTATCTATTATCTATCTATCTATCTATCTATCTATCTAGTTATCAAACTATATATCTATCTATCTTTCCATTCCTCTACCTATCTATCTACTATCCATCTATCTATGCATTTCTACTGAAAGCTGCTGCTGCTCTTGCTTATCTGCTGCTGCTGCGCTGCTACAAATGCTTGCTGCTGGTGCTGCTACCTGAATTGCTGCTGCACATGCTGCATCTGCTGCTGCTCTTGCTGCTAGCTGCAGCTGCTGCTGGTGTGGTGGCTGCTGCCCCACACAGCAGCAGTTGCTGCCTCCCCCCCTCTCACTCTCATACACACACACGACCACATACAGACACACATATATATACATCTATATATATATATATATATATATATATATATATATATATATATATATATACATACATACATATATATATATATATATACACACAAGTCTCTCTCTCTATATATATACACACTAATATATCTACTAACACTCACATATGTATAAGTACACACACACTCACAAACACAAGCACACACACACTAATACATATATAGACACGTATCTATATATATATATATATATATATAAACACATATATCTATATATATACACACTAATATATATATATATACATATACACACACACACACTCAAACATATATATATATATATATATATATATATATATATATATATATATATATATATATATATATATATATATATATATATATCCTCACTCACACACACTCACTCTCACACACCCTCACACACACACTCTCACACACACTAACACACACACTCACTAATACATAACCACACACACAAATATACATATATATATACTCATACACACACATATATATATATATACATATACACACAAACACAAACTCGTATACATATATATATATATATATCTAAACACTCACTCACACTCACACACACACTCACCTACACACATACACTAGCACCAACCCACACTCACACAAGCACTCACTAACACACTCACACATACATAAAAACACACATACATATATAAATATATATATAGAAACACACACACAAATATATATATACATATATATATATATATATATATATATATATATATATATATATATATATATAAACACAACACACACACAACACACAACACAACGCACACAACGCCCACAACGCTCACCAACGCACGCCCAACGATCCCGACACGCACAAACACCTATAAATATATAAAATATAGCCCAAGAATTCTAGCACACACTCTCCGAAGCTAACCCAACGCGCGCACAAGCCCGAAACTAGAAAACCATGCCGAAATGGCCGTTCGGTCATTTCGACGAACACGCGGTGTGCGGTTCAGAAAATCTTCTGAAACGCACACCAAACCAACTCGGAATCGGCCCAAAATTTATCCACGTGTCCTAAACAATGTCTAGATCCTAGAAAAAATGCTACCGCATCGATTCTAGGTCCGTGACAAAAACGCGCACGAACTTAGAATCGGCGACGACGAAAACCCCAAATTCGCCCGAAACGTCCGTTTCTCCGCGACACGGATTTCCGTGTCCGAACGGAGACACGCACTTACCCTCAAGACACCCGACAATATCTACCTAGGTCCGTCTAACCTAGGGCATCACCCAAAATTGGGCCAAATTCGGATTCCACCCGAAATTGACACGAAACCTAGTGTTAAAGTCTCCAAACACTACCAAACTAGTTCCAACTTCCTCCCACGGGTAGCCTAAGGGTCTAGAAAGGTTCTAAACTATTAATTACACTATATAAAAGTAATTACAAGGGGGAAAATTAGGGTTTACCTCTTGGGAGTTGGAATTCCAAGCCAAAGTCTCCAAAAAGCTCCAAATCCACCAAACCAAGCTTCCAAGCTCCCAAATCTAGCTCCAACACCAAATCTAAGCTCTACCCACCTATGTTGGGGAAAGATGTAGGGTTAGGGTTAGCAACCATGGAGAATAGAAGAAGAAAGAAAAGAAATAGGGTGCTTACTTTGATGTGGGAAGAAGAAAGGAAGAAGGAAGAGTGAAGAAGAAGAAGAAGAAGAAGAAGAAGAAGAAGAGGGGGCTGCTGTGTTTACGGGTGTGGGAAGGGTTTGGGGGCCGGCCACTACACACATAAAGGGTTACATAAGTCCAAAAGTCCAAATGTCCTCCTAACTTGGGTTTTGGGTTTCGGGGTTCCAAAAGCACTCAAACTAACTCCAAATCTCTCCAACTAACCCACTAAAAATATAATAGATATTCTAAACCCAAAAATAGGTCTCACAGGGGTGTGGACTGGGTCGGACATGGGTCCACTAGGGTCTGACATGGGTCCAGGCTAGCCAAAACCATAAAACAATCAATATAAAAATAATACAATCATTAATTAATTATAAATACAATTAAATATAAATAATACACAATTAACTAAATTAAAAAAATACCAGGCTCTGGAAATGGGGTGGTGACAAGCCTATCCTCCTTAGAAAATTTCGTCCTCGAAATTTTAAGGCAATTGCACTCCCTCTAGGTCAAACCCCCAACAATCACAGTCAAAAAAATTAACCTAAACAACATGCAAGATCAGGGTCCTACTGGTCGTGTTATCACAGTCTCAATCAGGGTTACTATACTATCTACCACAGCACAAAAGAAAAGTCTAACAGGTATTAATGAAGCACACCACAAGGAATGAAAAGGACAGGAAGAAGAACAAAGAGACATACCTGCTAACCCGACACCCGTAGCATCGGCCTCCTCGACCGTCAACGCATAAGCCCTGCCCTGCTGGGGTGTATCCCTCTGCTGGTGCGGGGCATGATGCTGTGCCACAGATGGCCTAGCTCTAACTCTCCGATCCTGTGCTCCACCCAATAGAGGTGCAGTGGGCAATCTCGCATCTGGTGAGCAGCGGATCCACAGAACAAACACACCTTCAGCCTCCTCCTACAAACATCCCAAGTGTGTCCTGTCTTCCTACAGTAGGCACAAGTGGGCACCCTCTGATCCTGACCCGGCTGTGCTGCCTTCTGCACATAGGGACGCTTAGCCGGTCCCGCACTACCACTCGCACTGCCTGCATCATCCCTGCCTCTCTTGGACTTGAGCTCCAAGTCATCCTCTGCTCTCTGAGCATCTCCTACTATCTGCTCAAAAGTTGCCTCGCGGTCGCTCCTGGTCAAAGACTTGACCGCCATGACCAAGCCCTTGCGAAACTTTCTCGCCTTTGCTGGCTCACTCAAGCCCTCCACGAATCTGCCCAGACGGCAGAACTCCGCTGCGTACTCGTCCACCGTCATACTCCCTTGGACGAGTGCCTCGAACTGGCTCTCCAAAGCACTGAGCACCACATCTGGGAAAAACTTCTCCTTAAAAAGCCTCTTGAAAGCCTCCCAAGTAAGCCCTGGTGCTGCGATCCTCGTATCAGTGCGATACCATGTCAAAGCAAGGTCGAACATCTGACTGCCCGCTGCCTCTATCTGCATGATGTCTGGAATCTGTGCCAGCCTGAAGATGCCCTCAATCTGCTCTATCCAGTCATCCTCGTACATGATCCCTTCTGTACCCCGGAACTCCTTGGGCCGCATCCTCTGGAAGTCAATGATACTGCCCGGCCTCGGGCGCTGAATCTGATCTGCCTGTGGCTGAATATGAGCCACCCTATCCACTGCCGTCATGGCCACCTGGTGGGCGTTCTTAATGCCCAGCCTCATCACATCCACCTGACGGTTGCTGCGCGTCCATCATCTCCCTGAAGAACACAAACAACTGTGCGGCATCTACTGGAGCAGGAAGTGGTGGAGGAACCACCGGAACGACTGGGGTAATCCTCGGGTCGACAGGTGAAGGAGGATCCCCGAGAGAAGCAGATGCTCCCTCGACCGCAGGAGTGGTGAGTGGAGCGGGTAGCAGCTGCCTGAATACGAGCTAGACGAGAGGTAGCAGACCTCTCGGTGGCAACTGCTGGAACGGTACGATGGGATCGTGTCTTCGGAGGCATCCTGAACACAGATCAAAAGAAGTCAATACGGTGCAAGATACGATATCATCAAAGAAGGACAGTAATATTTTAAACGAAGCAAATTCAGAATAATTAGATTAGAATTGTTCCTAGTCGTGATTGAGTACACTCTCATCCTAGATCCTATATCCTATAGCAGGCTCGCAGCAGTACAACTAAGTTATTGTACCACCACGACATCGTACTACTTGCGAATCGAGACCTGCATGGGCCGCCACCAAAAACGTGTCACGACCCGCACCCAAAAAATTGGGCATGAGTCGTGGGTACGTCCAGCCTACGCCGCAGCATCAGCGGTAGAACGCTGTCTAGGTCAACTATCTGTATAATAATCTCACGCAATCAATATAAACCTGTCAAGATCTCAACTCCAAACGGAGGAGCAATATCATAACGATAATCACAATATACTCAATCACGAATCTAAGCACGATAAGATGACAAGAAGACTAACAACTATAAAGTCTAACAACTGCAGCTAAAAACCACCACAACATCAATAATAATAATACATCATCCAAAATAATATACAATACAAGGTCTCAATCCAAAACCGGAGACAAATCCGGTACTAAAAGCTAATAAAAACAATAAAAAGGTCTCAGTGATCCCGGAACTCGCCCCTAAACTAGAGGGTCCCTGTCTGCACCATCGACATGCTTAGGTCCATAAAACGTCGGACACCAATCCTCCGTATACTCTAAAAAATATGTCCAGTCAGGACTGGAGCAAGTACATCTCTAACAGCAGTTCCATTTAAATGATAAAAAACTATAAAAAGTTATAGCAAGTAGCAAGAAGAATGAAGCAAGTATGAGACAAGAAATATATAAATCACCGGTGCATAAAGGTAAAGATGCAGGAATATCAGGAACAAGATAGTAATAACTGCAAGATACAAGAAATCTAAACTAAGAGTAAGTCTGTGCACATGAACGTGTAGTGAGTCCAGCATAAAATACATGTAGTGAGTCAAGTCCAGAAACATGTAAGTGAGACAAGTCAAGAAATGCAAGAGAGTCCAGACTAGAAAGAATGAACTTGGTGTCTTTGAAATACTTGTTTCGACATGTAAACGGCTAGGGGTAAGTACGGCTCACCGCGCACTGGGTGCGCGGCTGCTATCATTCCAGATTAGACCAGAGGGAGTGATTCCTGATGATTCAAGATGGGAATATTTACATGTCTACTCAAGTATTTCCCTGTCCCGACTAATACAAGTGAATCCAAGACCCGACACGTAAATCAAGATGAGTCCAGCCTGAACATGAGTGATGCCTGTAGTGATGCATGTAGGTGATGCCAGAATAGAGGCCAGAAACATAAAATGTACGTGTCGCAAGTAAATGAATCCAAAAATATCAGTCAGTGTCCCGTGTTGTGCCAGAATAATCATATGATACTATACTAGAAGCTGAATCATAATAATCATCAGATAATAAAAACTATCAGAGAATGTACTCGCCTGACGTCCTGAACAACTGGCGATCCGAACTGGTGTCTCAAGGACCTATTGCGAAAAGCAAGGTTAAACAGAGTTCTAATGAGTTAAACAGATATAAAATAACTAAAAATAGGCTTCTAGGGTCGTTCTAGGTCAAACGGATCAAACCGGTAAAATCTGGGTCAAAAAGTCAACTCTGGGTCAAAAAGTCAACTCTGGGTCAAAACTAGGTCAAAAGTTGACTTTGGCGGTCAACCGAGTCAACTACGGTCAAGTCTAGGTCAAACTAGGGTGCTCCTGAAATTCTAGGTCAAACCGAGCTCATTAAGCTAGAAAACTCTCAAACTCGCCTCATTGAGATACCAGGATACCCTCGGTATCCGATACCTCAACCTAGGTTACGCGCCCCGCCTAAACCCGCTAAAACCTATGCTAGTACGCGTAAATATATACACATAAGCATATAAAAATCACTCCAATACTATTCCTAGGCTATTGCTCAAAAACCCCGCTCGAAACTCAATACCTTGGATATCTCAAGGTATTGAGATACCGCTCTAAACTCAACCCGACTACCCCTCTAGCTAACTAACTGTGCATAAACATATATATCTAGCTATAATCTAGGCTAAAATATAGATATCTAATACATAGAGACATATACCTAGGTATCTACATATATATCTCACATACACACACATTCACATACCTTATATCTTACCTTGCCTATACATATATATATCTAGCTATAATATATATCTAGCTATAATATATATCTAGCTATATGTATTTATATATCTATACCTATAGATATATATATATATATATATCTAACCATCTATCTAAATCTATATATATATATATATATATATATATATATATATATATATATATATATATATATATATATATATCTATCTATGAATCTACGTATCTATCTATCTATTAATCTACGTATCTATCTAACTATCTATTTAACTATTCATCTATGTATCTATGTATCTAGATATCTATCTATCTAGGTATCTATCCATCTATTAATCTAGCTATCTATAGATCTATCTATCTACTATCTATGTATCTATTTATCTATTTACCTTTCTATAGATATCTATCTATCTATCTTATACTTATCTATATATCTAACTAAAATTCTATCTAACTAGTTATCTATATCTAGTATTTATTTACCTATCAATCAATCTATCTAGCTAGCTATCCATCCATTATCTAACTATCTACCTATCTATTTATCTACCTATGTATCTATCTATCTAATCTATTTATCTATCTAGATATCTATCTATCAATCTATCTATTTATCTATATCTATATATCTATCTAAAATCCTATCTATCCATCCATCTAGCTATCTATCTATGTGTCTATCTATTTATCTAATATCTAATTATCTAGCTATCTAACTATTTATCTATTATCTATCTATCTATCTAGTTATCTAACTATATATCTATCTATCTTTCCATTCCTCTACCTATCTATCTACTATCCATCTATATATGCATTTCTACTGAAAGCTGTTGCTGCTCTTGCTTATCTGCTGCTGCTGCGCTGCTATAAATGCTTGCTGCTGCTGCTGCTACCTGAATTGCTGCTGCACATGCTGCATCTGCTGCTAGCTGCAGCTGCTAGCAGCTGCTGCTGCTGCTGGTGTGGTGGCTGCTGCCCCACACAGCAGCAGCTGCTGCTGCTGGTGTGGTGGCTGCTGCCCCACACAGCAGCAGCTGCTGCCTCCCCCCCCTCTCACTCTCTCACACACACACGACCACATACAGACACACACACACACACACACACACACACACATATATATATATATATATATATATATATATATATATATATATATATATATATATATATATACACACACAAGTCTCTCTCTATATATATATACACACTAATATATCTACTAACACTCACATATGTATAAGTACACATACACTCACAAACACAAGCACACACACACTAATACATATATAGACACGTATATATATATATATATATATATATATATATATATATATATATATATATATATATATATATATATAAACACATATATCTATATATATACACACTAATATATATATATACATACACACACACACACACACACACTCAAACATATATATATATATATATATATCCTCACTCACACACACTCACTCTCACACACCCTCACACACACACTCCCACACACACTCACTAATACATAACCACACACACAAATATACATATATATATACTCATACACACACACACACACACACACACACACACACACACACACATATATATATATATATATATATATATACACACACAAACACAAACTCATATACATATATATATATCTAAACACTCACTCACACTCACACACACACTCACCTACACACATACACTAGCACCAACCCACACTCACACAAGCACTCACTAACACACTCACACATACATAAAACACACATACATATATAAATATATATATAGAAACACACACACAAATATATATATGCATATATATATATATATAAACACAACACACACACAACACACAACACAACGCACACAACGCCCACAACGCTCACCAACGCACGCCCAACGACCCAGACACGCACAAACACCTATAAATATATAAAATATAGTCCAAGAATTCTAGCACACACTCCCCGAATCTAACCCAACGCGCGCACAAGCCCGAAACTAGAAAACCACGCCGAAATGGCCGTTCGGTCATTTCGACGAACACGCGGTGTGCGGTTCGAAAAATCTCCTGAAACGCACACCAAACTAACTCGGAATCGGCCCAAAATTTATCCACGTGTCCTAAACGATGTCTAGATCCTAGAAAAAATATTACCGCATTGATTCTAGGTCCGTGGCGAAAACTCGCACGCACTTAGAATCGGCGACGACGAAAACCCCAAATTTGCCCGAAACGCCCGTTTCTCCGCGACACGGCTTTCCGTGTCCGAACGGAGACACGCACTCACCCTCAAGACATCCGACAACGTCTACCTAGGTCCGTCTAACCTACCTAGGGCATCACCCAAAATTGGACCAAATTCGGATTCCACCCGAAATTGACACGAAACCTAGTGTTAAAGTCTCCAAACACTACCAAACTAGTTCCAACTTCCTCCCACGGGTAGCCTAAGGGTCTAGGAAGGTTCTAAACTATTAATTACACTATATAGAAGTAAATACAAGGAAGAAAATTAGGGTTTACCTCTTGGGAGTTAGAATCCCAAGCCAAAGTCTCCAAAAAGCTCCAAATCCACCAAACCAAGCTTCCAAGCTCCCAAATCTAGCTCCAACACCAAATCTAAGCTCTACCCACCTAGGTTGGAGAAAGATGCAGGGTTAGGGTTAGCAACCATGGATAATAGAAGAAAAAAAAAGAAATAGGGTGCTTACTTTGATGTGGGAAGAAGAAAGGAAGAAGGAAGAGTGGAGAAGAAGAAGAAGAAGAAGAAGAAGAAGTGAAGAAGAAGAAGAAGAGGGGGCTGCTGTGTTTACGGGTGTGGGAAGGGTTTGGGGGCCGGCCACTACACACATAAAGGGTTACATAAGTCCAAAAGTCCAAAATGCCCTCCTAACTTGGGTTTTGGGTTTCGGGGTTCCAAAAGCACTCAAACTAACTCCAAATCTCTCCAACTAACCGACTAAAAATATAATAAATATTCTAAACCCAAAAATAGGTCTCACAGGGGTGTGGGCTGGGTCGAACATGGGTCCACTAGGGTCTGACATGGGTCCAGGCTAGCCAAAACCCTAAAACAATCAATATAAAAATAATACAATCATTAATTAATTATAAATACAATTAAATATAAATAATACACAATTAACTAAATTAAAATAAAAAAAATACCCGGCTCTGGAAATGGGGTGGTGACACTTTCTTTATCTTTTCCTTCTCCTGACTCGGAACGACTACTTGATAGTCTTTCTTGTCTATGTATGCAACATGACTATACTTTATCCCATGTCATATTTCACGCGGTGCGGTGCCTAATTGTGAACTCAAACTACTTTTGTGGCATATATAAGAAACTACTATATTTTAACTCAATAAGCCCGATTATACAAATAGCAAGTAAGATCTCTATGTTCTATATAATGATAAGGCGGGGTTATCCCCTTAGCTATGTGCGTTCATCTCTTTTTATTAGCATGCAAAGGTTATCGCTTGAAAACTAGCATGTATCATTCATTTTTTTAGTGTACAGCTAAGTAGGGACAGGTTCACCGGGGCCACCCACCTTAGTGATGAACCATATCGGCCGAACGAGACTCCAAGCGCACCTCTGAAAAGTCTAAGTCTGAACTCCATTCGAAGGTCAAAGTCTGAATGCCTTTGTATCGAACGAGTCATTTCGCTGAGTAAGGCAGGTCGGTTCGCTACACTTGTGCCGTTTGAATCGGCCCTCCGGGTTGAGCAGAGCGGGTCGTTACACATGTTTGGTCGTCTCACCCATATATCTCATATGTCGATTTTTTAAAACTTTTAAAGGGAGAAATAGAGTACGAATCCGGGAAGAGGATGATTAAACTATAACTATATAAAAAAATTAAGTTTAGTTAAGGAAAATATTTAGGACAACCTAATTATGAGTACTTATGTTTCGTGTAAAAGGATAAAATGATATTTTAATCATTTTTTTTCTAAGTAAGGATACAAGTACGCAAAAACTAAAAGCTACATATATTTGGGATAATTAAGGGCAACTACATTTTGTGGTATGGGTTGTCATATGTTAGGGGACAGAACTCTTAAGTTATAACATTGTTAGGGGACAACACACACACAACTCTCTTATTTTCTCTTCCTCTAACTATTTTGTTCTTTCTTCTTCCTCTTGCAATCATAATAAGATATGACACACGCCAAGACTCCTTCACAAGCAAGATAAATCTCGATTACTTGAAGTATGTTTTGTAGGTTCTAAGATTTTCCAAATGTAGGAGGACATTACACCAATTGTTATAATTTTTTCTTATTGATCCTTAGATTTCATGTTTAAGTAATCTATAGTCGAAATTGATACTATTTTTGAAATTTTGAACCCCATTATTGGGGTTTCGAAGATCGGACAGACCCGTTGGAGATGACAAATGACTGTTAAAATTTTGGCACTCATCAAGACTGTAAAATTTTTGGGCTAAATTTTAACTTAAATACCATCAACTATTCAAGTTTTTTCAATTTGATACCATAATATTTAATATTATACAACTTAATATCTCAACTATAATTATACAACTTAATATCCTAGCAATGCTAATAGAAATTTTAACCTCCTTGACTGACTGAAGGTCTCGACTTGAAAATATCCTAACATTGGTTACTTCAAATATCCCCACGGATGATGGAGGATAATTTGGTAAAAAAAATATTTATTTATTTTTGTTGAAACGAAAAACTTAATCCATGGTTGACGGAGTGTATCAAATAAAAAATGTTCAATAAATGAGGGTAGTGATTGATATGATACTAAAGTTTAGGGTGTGAAGCAAAAAAAAAAAAAAAACTTGAATAGTTAAGGGTATCAAGTTGAAATTTAGCCCATTTTTTTTATAGTAATAACAATTTAAAAGGATTTTATGGGTATCAGAAATTTCACAAATTATTGACAGGCCTTGGTAACCCCAAGATATTTAAGGCTAATTCTATAGGCACTCCAAAAATTGCTTAGGACAGTCCATTACTTCAGGACAGTTCAGATTTTTGTAACTTTTATTTATGACAGCCAAAAATTTACTCAGGACAGTCCAACCCCCCATCTCCCACCCAAAATCATAACCCTAACCCCAACCGCCGGAGAAGACAGAGGCGGAGGCAGAGGCCGCTCAACCCCCCGCTGTTGTTGTTGTTGCTGCCGCCGCTCACCATTGCTCGCCGGCGGCCGTCGCCGCCCGCCCTCGCACCCTCCCTGCTAGCCCAAATTTTTTCAGGACTGTCAAATATTTTGATAAAAAATTTGACAGTCATAAAAAACAGTACTGTAAAATTTTTGACAGTCGTCGAGGACGATAAATTGGGATCCTCCTCCTCCTCTTCCGCCTCCTCCCTCCTCTCTCCTCCTTCTCCTTCTCCGCCTCCTCCTCCTCCTCCTCCTCCTCCTCCTCCTCCCGCCTCCGTCGCCATACTCCTCCTCCTCCTCCAACCTCCGCCTCCGCATCCTGCTTCTTTGGGCTATCCTGGAGCATTTTTTGGGTGGCAAACTTGTAAATAAAAAATGGCTATTAGAGTTTAGATCCAGAATCTTATATCAGCTTAGAGTTTAGGCCTTGACTTGTCCAATTAGAAAATTTAGATTCTGATTTTTTTTTATTTATTTTATATTTTTTATTATATCCTCCATCTCTCATGCTTGACAATAAAATCTTTTGGATATAATTAAAAAAATAAAATAAATAATAAAATTTCAGGATATAAATATTCTTGGGGTCTAAACTCTAATTAGCCCAGTAAAAAACACTAAAATATGGACCGTCCTAAATAACTAACTCTTGGTGTGCATACAGAAATAGCCATATTTAAACGCAAATTAGCCCACTTATCAGCAAGAAAATTTCGTGTTCATTTTTTCCATCTCCCTCTCTTTGTTTACTTCCTCTTGCATCTCCCTATCGTTTCGACACCGGCGAGTGGCGGCCTGCTTCCGCGACGGCGGAGTCGTTGGCGGCGAAAGAGGTACTTAGGGTTTCCTCTTCTTTATTCTTTTGATTCTTGAACTGAACTAAATATGTTAAATTTTTAGTTATATGGAATTTGTCTCACGAGTAATCGATGTTCTTGATCTGCCATATTTTGATTTCATCCGTAAATTTTCGATTGTTTTGCTTATTCAAATCGAACCCTAACTTTACGCAACTCACTATATGTTTATATGTTAATTGCATCAGGAATCCTCCTCTCTCATCATCCGGCTTAGTTTTTTTTTTTTTTTCCATTCATCACGATTAATGCTAAGTTGGTTAGTGTAGGTTCTTGGCATGATACGCATATTTTGAAGTTATGTTCTTTGGAGTATCGGTTTTGGTCGTTGCGGTGGCTCTCTTTTTTGTTCTTCCCAGAATTTAAAGATTTAATTTTGATATGAAAAGAGGGATAAAGATTTAATTTTGATATGCAACAAGTTGTCGCACCAAGCGGCGCCTCCTTCCTCGATTAAAGACAATAAAAATTACTCGACCTACTTGCAAGAAAAATCATGGCTGTTACATTCTACATTTGAAATTGTTGTTTGCTACATGTTAATTTCTAATGTACGTACATTTCAGTTGCCCAATAAGTAATAGAAGCAATGCCACCAACATCATTTTTTTGGGGGTCAGGATTGCTATTTGCATATTCTTTTGTAGGTAATTTCACATTTTGCTGGGTGTTTTCGCACATTTGTTGTTAATATATAAAATGTTTTTCGTCCCAGGTTACCAATTATAACAATAAGTGATTACGGCAGTTGTTCTGACCATTATTAGTTCTTGAATTTGGACTACCCATCACATACTTGATGGACCGGCAAGCGCACGAGTACGCTGCAGCAATGGCTTTTGCTCAACAGCAACAACAGGGAGGCATCCCGCAACAACAGTATGGTTTTCACCCCCAACCCCAGCAGTTCCCCCAGCAGGTCCATCCCTCGCCCTTTATCCCCCCTCACCCTTCCCTTCAGCAATTTCCTTATCACCGTCCTATGTCTCAGCAGCAGCAACTCTATCCCCACCACCATCCCATGCACCATCTCCAACAACAGCAGCCACCACCTTCATATCCACCTCATCTGCCCCCAAATCTCATGTCTCCTACTTTCATGCACCCGCTCGATTCACCCCCTCTCCCAACTGTGCCGCCTTCGGATCCCGAGCTACACAAAAGGATCGACAAGTTGGTAGAATACTCTGCCAAAAATGGCCCCAAGTTCGAAGCGATGATTCGTGAGAAGCAGCAGGATAACCCTGATTATGGGTTTCTCTTTGGCGGAGAGGGTCACAATTACTACCGATACAAGCTGTGGATCTCCACTAGACCACCCAATGCAGCCTTCAATCCTTCCTTTCCTTCCGTTCCGCCATCTCATAATTCCTTGTTGAACCCGTCGGCGCTGAATGCTCCTCCTTTAAGTGCTACAGCCGGAGCTGCAGCTTCGATGATGGGGTCACCTCAATTGCCCCACCTTTCCTATCCACCATATTATGAACAGCACCAGCAACCTTCACAATCCCAACCATTCTTGGGCCAAGGCCGAGCTGATTATGAACCTTCAGCTAGGTCTTTCAAGGGCCTATCGGGACCACTTCCATCTGATGTTGCAGCTGAGCTTAATGATGTTATTAATAACCTCACGGGCACCAAAGAGTCCATTAAAGGCGCCAAGATGTGGTTTATGCAAAGGTCACCTTTTGCACCTGCGCTGGCTGAAGCCCTCAGAGAGAGAATCTTCGCTCTGGATGATTCAGAGAGGCAGCTCCATATCATTTTCCTGGCCAATGACATTCTTTTCGACAGGTACTTCTGCCTTATTAACCAGTGGCTTCATGTTGCAAGGGTCTAATATTCTTCTTTATCGCAGTACATTTCCATTATTCAACTTTTCCCTTTCAAGCTCACATGTACAAATTTTCACTTACCATGATCTTTGTATACAACTATGCGATCCCTCATGTACTATCAACATTTTCAATATAAGTTTTAATTTTTTTCCGGAATAAGCTCATTTTTATGACCAATATATCTCCTACTTCTTGCACATGCGCATGAATTTCATTATCGGTAATAGTGCCCTCCACCTCCAGTATGGTCAAATGGGACCACAGTAATTGCCAATTCATGCTGTATCTGTTTTGCTGCTCCATGAAAAGTTTTCTAGCAATACGATAATTAGATAAATCCTGTACAAGCACATCATAATCGTGTTATTCCATCATGCTGCTTTCCCCCAGTTTGCAACGTCGGATGAAACCTCGAGATCTTGATAACGAAGCTCTAGCTTTCAAACCTGTATTGGGGTCCATGCTTGCAAGAATCTATCACAATCCGCATAACAAGGATGCAAATCAGTCTAGATTGGAGAAAATTCTGCAGTTCTGGGCTTCAAAGGAAGTTTATAATCAAGAAACTATTTTCGCCCTGGAGAGTGAGATGACTGGCGGGTTTCCTTCACGTTTAGTGTCGCAGATAGATGCTCCAGCCATTTCAGATGCCACAGTCTTCCCAGGTATCTCTCTTTCTTTCTCACACACAGAGCACACGTACCCACACACGCACACAGATACATGGGTGCACACATAGCTCATGTAAACCTTTTCTTTCAGTTTTCTAATTCTTCTTCCTTTGTGTATGTGAAATTTAGTCAACCATGTGGTCCCAGAGTACATTCGACATGAGTTATTTAATATGCCAACCTGAAGGTGGGTTAGCAATTAATAAGTACACGTCTGCTTGTATGTGTATATAGTATATGCAGTTATGCATACAAGTTAGAGCTTGTAGAAATATTGACAAGTGAGGCCTGTCAGATCTTGGGTAAGAACATTGCGAATACCTTGTTGAAAAAATATGCAGTGTATTCAAAGCACCTTTTAAAAATGCTTTTGTATTCTTAAAGTTTTTGGTAAATGGATACATTATATTCACCCCTCTAGTGTATTAGTTGAAGAATGTCTTCATTTATTAAATAGTAATATAAGTTACTTTTTCCTTGATGAAACTTCTATAATAAAGAAGAAACAAAATAAAATTAACGAAACCACATTAAATTGTGGGCGGAGGCAAGACTCAAAAGTAAACTCACTATATCAACATTTTTGTTTTGGGAAAGCAACAATAATGGATCCTATAAAGAGTTAGAGGAAGTACCAAGTTGCAGAATTAGAGAACAATAGGTGTAACAGCTACATAAGTAATGAATTCTGATAATCATTAACAACAATTGTAATAACAAAAGATATTTTACTCTAGGAGATTTTCCCCAAGTCTATTGGTTCTTCTTGTTTAGAAGAAAATTAAAATGAAATGAACGGAAGAACCTTGGTATTAGGCATGAAAAAACTATAGCGTACATACATTAGTAAAAACACAAGAAACTATATATATATATATATATATATATATATATATATATATAGGTCACCAGGGATGGCAGCCAGTGGGGGCTGGTGAGGGATAACGAGAGGTTCTTTAATATATTTTTAATTTGTGATGACGATGAGGAGAATGGTGCATAAGACTCTTGACCGGGGGCAGAGGAATGCGTTGATGAGGAATAGAAAATTAATTTGGGATAAGCTCCGAATTTTAGAGATGAGATGGCCCAAATGAATTTTAAGATAGGAAAGAGAGAATTTCAGATGAGGGCAGGTAGTGAAGGACCTACTCCACCTAGATCATGCTCTTTTTGGGTATCTTATCAGGTTCTCCAATAGAAAGAAGCTATATTCTGGTTTTTATATGCCACTTATCAGCTTCTCATTTCCCCAAAAGTTCCTTGCATTTTAATGACTAAAAAAACCCAACCTTTACGGCTCAAAGGCACTTATTTACTTTATGCTCATCTCACCCTCCCTTGCTTTAGTCCACATGCACTCTTTCTCACTCGTTTTAGTCCACATGCACTCTTTCTCACTCGTTCTTTTGAGAACCGTGCTGTTATTGCTCAGTAGATCTCTTTTCTGGCTCATTTTACTTACTCTTTTCGGAGTTTGTTAGTGTATTAGAATTTAGAACTGCTGCTAGATGGTAAGAATTCACCTATATATGTCACCTTTACAAATAAGATGTTTTCCCATGTCCAAGTCTTCTGCCATCTTAAACCTCGCCCATCATCTGAAACCTCCTAAAAGTTCATATTGTAACATAGACACCCAAATATTTAAGTTGTTCAAACCAGAGTTACCAGTTTTGTTAAAGTTGTTTCAAATCAGGCTTACCAGTTTTATTAAAGCAGGCGCCAAGGTTCCTTTAAGATGCTAATATCTCCTAGTGCCTTAGTCGCTTGCCCTAGTCAAGTGAGGTGCCAACTTAAAAACAAAAGTTGTATTAAACAATTCAAAAATTAAATCAGTTAGACACATCATGAAATCAAGAGTTTAGCAATAATTTTTTTTTTAAAAAATCATTATAAATGCAACGTGATCAACTAAGTTCAAAGATAATCATGATACAACTAAGAAATATAGTCCCACATTGTCTTATTCTAATGGTCAAATGCAAACAAGACTAGAAAGCTCAAATATATATCATGCCAAATTTCTATGATATTAGTGATACGATATAAAATTGTTAACTATAAATAATGCATCATCTCCCTCATCATTATCTACGTTCTCATCGTACCCATTACTAGATTTGTGGCACTACATTTCTTTTTATATCCTTGAGATCCATGCCATAGAACAAGTTTTTTTAATGAAAGATACATAGGTAAAGTTGATGAAAATTGTAAATGAGGCACCTAAGGGATATCCTGTATCTTGCCTTAGTGCCTAGATGAGCGCCTTTAATAATACTAGTATGCACATTCTAAGCCAAATTAGAATACTACGTTCTGTTTAGACTGTTTGGTAACTAGATACATTTTTATTAAATAACTTTATGATGGTAGTTTAAAAATTTTCAAGTAACCATTTTGTTTTACACCAGTCTGGATGTCTTAGGAATTGTATAACTTTATTCAGAATTGTGTTTGGATGGAATAGAGAACGAGATAACATTGGACGGTAACACCAGTCTGGATGTCTTAGGAATTGTATAACTTTATTCAGAATTGTGTTTGGATGGAATAGAGAACGAGACAACATTGGACGGTAATGAATAGTGATCGTGGTTTAACTAAATAAGATAAAAATAAATCTCTAGCATGGAGATATTTTACCCTGTAGCTAGAATATCTCTATCCCTCTATTATAAATAAGACATAACAACTATACGATGGGGTAAAGTTCACAAAATTTCTCGCAAGATTCACACTTTTCGAAAAAAAATACTCAATAGATTTTTTGATCGGTTAAACGCTCTCATTTTGGGTACTTTGATCAAGTCACCCCTCCGTTCACTAGCCGTTGCAATTCGAACGTTAGAGTCAAATTTTGATTAAAAAATACTTGAAATGCCCAAAATACCCACACACGTGACTATTAAAAATTGTAAGAGTCTTACCATCCTTTTATATTTAGATTCAAAACATCCCCTATTTTACCACTTTTTCTCATGTTTCACTATGTTCCCACTATGTTCCACATCTGTATATTGTTAGTTTTTTTTTCTTTCCTGCGTAAATAACCCAAATAAGCCTTGTTGATTGTAAATTGGTGGTCCATTGACGTTGTCGTCCAATTTGGGTACAAATTAAAAAAATAGAGGTTTTTTTAAACTACGTCTTTTTTTTTTTGCAAAAAGTATGAATTGTGTGAGTTTATTTTGCACTCTACCCCTATACGATGATTAATTTGTGACCAGGATGAGCCATAAACTTAATCTGTTGCCTTAGTTTTTTGTTTGTTGAGAATAAATGCACTTTCTACACTTATTCTAGCCTCCATCCAGTTGCCAAATAGCACATAGGAGTATGTTTTGTTTAATCAACCCAAGTCTAGTGAAGAAGATGGAATGACGTAGGATAATGCTTTATTCTCACCACTGGTCTAATGGTAACACTAGTGAGAGGGGGAGCCGTGGGGTGGATTTGAATTCCAGTCTGGACAAAATAAAAATGGGAATGAGAGGAGGTCTTGGTGCTACTATCCCAAGACATTGATGGTCATTAGAAATTGGCTTAAAAAATTGATTTATTCTCTGCATTTTGTAAAGAAGATGAAAAAAATATGAATTGGATTTAATTAGTGTTGAGGGAAGATGCAAAAAGTGACTGCATGAAAAAGTCAAGAGAAAGAGAAATTGGATTAGACGAGCACGACATAAAAGCATAGTTAGCAGCATAGGCCGATACCGATCCGGTAGGGTCGATATCGATACGATTTGGCATGTCCCGATACGATATTGACCGATACCCGATAGTGATAGATACCGACATTGGGGATCTTTTTTTTGGTCAATTCGACAAAGAAAATTGAACAAAAAAGACCAATCAACGAGGGTGTAAAAGCATAGTAAGGTTGTAAAAGAAGAAAAGTTGTCAATCGTATGTTAACCAATCGACAATGGTGTGCTATTTCGTTCAATCTCAAAACTGCAAAGAAATAACACTGGAAATACTTAAAATTATGCATAAATGTATAAAATATATTTTCTAAATTGTTAATAATTATTTGATTTCCGATACAAAAAAAATCCGATACTACGATCCGAAACCGTCGATTCCGATACTCATAAGAATTGTCCGATACCGATACTGCAAACCTTGCTTAAAAGACACATGAAAGATGATGAGAAAACAATAAACTTGGTGTTCTGTTAGATTTTGGAAGAAACTCTAGCATGTACTGTGCTTAATGTGTTATATTTTCACTGTGGGTCCAAGACCATATAAAGGAAGAGCCTTGTGCGAACGACACAACGTAGACCATATAGAGGAAGAGTGTGCAAGGTCCTAGCTAGAACTTCCTCATACTAGTCTTAGCCAACTCCAAATATTTGGGATAAAGGCTGGGTTCTTGTATGTTAAAGTTTGAAAGAGAAGATGAGATAAAGATGGGAATATGTTATTCGCATGCATATATATATATATATATATATATATATATATATATATATATGGTGGGTGAAGGGTTGGGAGGGGGGGGGGTCTGTGTTGATATAACTCACCCCTTGTATGTACTAATAAACTGAGATTGGTGGCACAGTTCATGCCAAAGTTAATGGCATTATTGTAATAAATAGGAATTTCTGCTACAAGTCCCTCAGAGGTGCTGCTTGATGGTTCTGAAGGACTACCCTATTTTATGTTGTTGCGAAGAAAATAATTATATGTATGATCACAACAGCCACATCTTAATCGATAATCTGTGTCTATTCATGATCTGACATATGAGATCAAAGTAATCAATTTAAATCTTCAAGTTTACTCCTAGACCATAAATTTACTCAATAAGAAGAAGATAACAGCTTTTCATACTGAGATTTTTTGCTTTATGGGTAGTTTGAATGGCGAATCGTACTTAATATGGAATAATGAGATTTTGTTTATGTCATTATGTCTATCCGGTATGTTGCATATCTTACTTAATTATGTGAATTCATAGATTTCTCATTTCACACAGTGAAGTGGGTTCATTTGATTTGGGATAGGGCTGTCAACATCGGGGCACTGGCCCCATTGTTGAAAATCCCGAACTGGAGACAAAGTAGTTCGGGTCTAAAATTCTGTACCCGGACCTGACCAATGATTATTTGGATTATATTATTTAGCATTCAAATCCCTTTTTACGAAGCTCTGGTCGGATTGACGAGTTATATATATAAGAAGGGGGATTTCTGAATATAGAAACCCAAACCTGACCAGAAATTATTTCGGTTATTCTCCTTTTAACATTCAAACCGGTCTTTGATTCAAAAACCAGGTAAGGTGATATCGGTTTTTTTACTTATTGGTAACCATCAAAAAGCCTATTTTGGTATCAGATCCTTCGGAGTCTACCTCCGAAATAACACTTTGAAAGTTATAGTTTGTAGTATTTGCCGATACCAATACGATACGGTCGATATCGATATGGTTTGGCATGTCCAGACCCGATACCGACCGATACCGATACAAACCTGATATCGACATTTGGGGTCTTTTTTTAGTCAATTCAGCAAAGAAAAATGAACGAAAAAGACCAATCGACAAGGGTGTAAAAAGTACAATAATGTTGTAAAAGCACGTAAAAGAAAAAAAAAAGTGTATCTATCATAGGTAAACCAATCGGCAAGGATGACTACTATTTCATTAAATTTTAAAACAACTAAGAAACAACACACAATACTTAAAATTATGCCTAAATGTACAAAATATTTTTTTCTAAATTTTAATAATTTATTAATAATCATTTGCTTTTCGATACCAAAAAAATCGATAATCCGAAACTGTCGATATCGCCGATACCAATACTCATAGGAAGGATCCGATACCCGATACCAATATTGCGAACCTTATTTGAAGCTACTCAGAGTACCATAAACCTATGAGATATCTAGGTTGGACTCTTTTTATTGCTTCAATTTGTATAAATACATAACATATTTTGATATCATGCCTCTCTTTTTTGGCTTCTTGGCTCATATTGAGCTTAGAACCCATTCGTCTTGGTCTTTTAAGTCGAGAGATATTTCAAATTTGGTATGGTTACTTGTTGAATGGCTATTATTAGTGTAACCAATAAGGCCAGTTTTCTTACCAGATAATCCACCTAAGAAGCACAAGCACTCCAAAATTCATATCGTGTTGTGTTGGACTCATACAAACCATGTGAGAACTCATCCTAAAAGCTGGCCGTTAGGAGGAGAGAGCCCAAGAATATATCAACCGTCATCAAGTTCCGTATTTAACCGATGTGGGACTAAAGGATTATAACATTATCATGCTCCGCAGTCCCGTTACCCACACATACTAGTTTTGCACTAGACTTCTACTCTCGGACAGACACTGCTATGCCGACGTCACCACCCGCACCGCATGTTTGCAATTGGGAGTCATAATATAGGCTCTGATACCATTTGATACAAATCTTGGGAGAATTCATCCTAAAATCTAGCCGTTAGGAGGAGAGAGCCCAAGATTATATCGAGTTCCCTATATAACCGATGTGGGACTAAAGGATCGTAACACGGACACGTATCAGACACTGTAAAATACACTAGGAGTCTAGGACACACCAAAATAGGTGTCGAATCCGTGTACCGTGTCTGAAACATGACTTGTCGGAAAACATTTGACTTGTCGAATCCGTATCCGTACAACATTGTAATCCACAAGTTAGTTTAGTTGACATTAAGTTGAGAGTGGTGTGTAATCCACAAGTTAGTTTAGTTGACATTAAGTGAGAGTAGTCGTAGATAGTTAATCGTTTTGTAAGCCTCCTTAGTCTAGAGTTCCATAACAAACCATGAAAAGGTGAGAATAATGATGTGGTTCGTTACACCCCACTTAATTTGCATTGGTACTTAAAAGCTGAAGATTTAGCTATGACCATAAACACCTTTTGGGTAGGATATCTACAAGAAATGCTAATTTCTATAATATTGGCACGGTGAATTGTATAGGTAAAATATCATATGGTGTTGGTTTCATGGTTTCTAGACCTTTCTTGTAGTCTGCATTGATGGTTTCCACCGTATCAAATCCTCTAATAGGCCACTTATAAAATCCTCTAATAGGCCACTTATTCAACCCGACATTCTCATATGTTCTTGAAATTATCACAATAATTATCCTTCTCTAAAGACTAATTCTGGTGCACAAAATCCTTACTATATGCTTGGTCCAAGTCATCTAATCGGAGCTACTTTTTTCAACATTATCATGCTGAACATTTTTTGCTTTAATTGAAAACTGCAGGGTCACAACAACCGCCTCTCCAATGGCAGCCACAGGAGAAGCAAAACTTGGTGTTGGGCTCTTCTGATAGACAAGATGCTGACAAACTCTCCCCTAGTTCTGCCTTCCCGTCCCACTTCAACCCAACTGGAACACAGCCATTCCCCTCAAACCAACTTCCTCCCTCCATCTATCCACTTGTTGCTCCAGGCTCTTTCCCTGGTCTCCTACCAATTCCCTCCACAGCCCCTCTGACTGCCCGAGCAACATCTGTTCCTGATCAAGCCCCACCTCCATACCCGCTCTTCCCACCTGGTCTTATTCCAGGTATGGTTCGAAAGATGCAGATTGGAAGTGGAGTTCCATACTCCCCTTTGAGCCCCCTTGATATCCCCACTGTTATCCCTCCATCAACTGTCCCCCCTTCTGAAATCCTTGACCGTGTGTCTAAATTCTTTAAGGAGATTGGGGAGGTGAACCCATCGGAGGGGGCAATGAAGTCTCCATCTGATAAGTACGACGAGGAAGATGAATATTTTAAGTATGACAGGGAGGCAACAGTTAGGAAGGGCGGGGCATGCATTCCTCCACCATCGAACTTGCAGGTGGACCCAGAGACAGGTATGTATCCAGATGGGAGTGTTGCACGTAGTAAGGGTGGGGCAGATGGTTCAGGCCATTTAGGACTCGGAGCAATGGCAGATCCCAATGAAATAAGTCAGTATGATGATGTTTATAGTTCGTATCGGAAACAGAGGAGCACAACTTATCATTCTTCGATGAGTGCAAGAGCTTCAACAAGGTGATAAGAGATCTTGCAGTTTTAGCTATAGTCTTTTGCTTTAAGTGCTGGGTTTGTAGAGTTTATGTTCTGGACACAAGGCACTGAATGTTGTAAGAAAATTTCTGTAAACTGACCTTTTTTCTCATCATTTGATGTGGCTCTAGAACTTTAATATTGGTAGGTAGGCTGGTACAATTACATGCTGATGTATGGATGTGGTTCTCTGCAAAGTATCCAAAATATTGAACTTTGTTGAAACAGTTTTAATGCTTTGGGCTCAAATTCAGCTAGACCTATGTGGTTGCTCTACTTTGATTGGAAATGAAAGTGTTGTAGTCTTGGGTGTTTGATGTTCAGGGCTCAATTATAACAAATTTATTCAGATGTTTGAATCTCCCTTTCAGTTACTGGAAAACAAAGGCAGAGTATGCCCTGCCAATGTATGCACTAATTCCTATGCCATCAAGTGGAGGCTCAGTAAATGACAAACTGATACATATTATCAACAGAAGAATTATTAAGTTTGTAGGAGAAGCCACACCTACTTATTCTTCTCAGACTACATAGGAGGTAATATTTCTGCCTATTTTGCATTTTATTTGCCAGCAGATTTTTTCTTGAGGTCCTTTTTTCTTGAATCATAGATTGCTAGAACTTGATATCTTCCCGGTTTTTACACTGTTTTACACTGTTTTGTTCTTTCGAGAAGTGTTTATATGAAAATGAAAAAAAGGAAAGATGGAGGAAAAGTAATGGAGGAAAACAAAAAAAAGGAAAGATGGTAGGAAAAGTAATGGAGCAAAACAATCTGGTAATAGTGACCAACAATGCAACTCTTTTTCCTCATTTCCACTGCAATATAGCTTAGACTTTCTATCACACTCTTCCGAAACAAACCACACCCTTTAAGAACTTAATACTTGGCATGAAAGCAGTCTCTAGTCCAAAATATCATATGTTTTAACACTAAACGAACTTCTAGATAAAATATAATTACAACCAAATTGGTTCCACCTACTCTAAAATGTATAAAAAAAAAGCATTTTTTTGACTAAATTGGTTGTATGGTACCAAGTTTGCAAAAACGGGCTACATGGATACAAGACATCATAGGACTGTTTCTGCTAATTTTTTTTCTAAAAAAAATCTGCATAAACGCAACCATCTTACGGCATTTTCATGACACCGTTTGACATTTTGTTTTAGCAATTATATATATATATATATATATATATTTGATAAATTAGTTTTTGCATATTTAATAAAATAAAATAAACAAAAAGTGAGAAGAAGAAGAAAAAAACTAACTCTCATCTCCTAACTATTTGAATTGGACTTCCACATGCAACTACAAATTAATAAATGAATAAATATAATGCTATTCGATGAGGAATTGTATATTTTCTCAAAGTCCAATCCCAAAACATATTATTCATTTATAGACAAAATTCTTAAAATATCCTTAAAATATATCATGACACATAAAAAAAAAAATTCATATCCAAAAAACCCATATGTTTCAGGGACTACGCTCCCGAACCCCCCACCAAGAACGTTGCCCTCTTGACCCTTGTCCGGTGACCGGACAACGGAACCGCAAGAGGGCGCTGCTCCCCTTGACCCCTGTCTGGAACCAGGGGGGTTGCTCCGATAAATCCTTTCTTTCTCGTCCACTCCAGGGGGTGCGGACACACCTGCGCGGATTACAGATGACGGTTACAAGAATGGCGGGAAAGTGAACAGTACCCGACGACATTCAGGGATGAATGTAGACCTAAGTGACAAAGGAGTATCGTGGGAGGTCGATAGTGTCAACGCTCTTAAGTTAGATGATTAATTGGATTACTAACTAGAACTATATTGATGATTTAGGACATTATCCATGAAAATAAATTATTGTTTTTATATATAAAAAAACAAAAATAAAATACACATGGGAGTGGTTTTTTTTTAATGTAAAAATTAATTGTTACAAGAAAAAATGGAAAAAAAAAATTGGGAAAAAAATTGCTACTACTAGACGGTGATTAGACGGTGTACCACAACACAGTAATCTCTGGAGTCCGTTCAACCGATCCCAACAACGTCCATTTATTAGGGGCTTGTGATAAATGCACTACAAAGAACACTCATGGCTGTCCATTTTTTAACCCCTAAAAATTACAAGTTTGCCACTCCTAAAACTTGCTTAGGGCTGCCCATACCAACCTATATAAGTAAAACCATTTCTTTTCTTTCTTTTTCACCTACAAATGAAGAATCCATCATTCTCTCCAAGTCCTAAAACCTAAACCTAACTTTGGAATTTGATTGTTGTGGTCCCAAGTGGAAGAAAATTCTGATTTGGTGATTCTCCAACGAATATTCTTTGTTAAATTCGGTATGTCTTCGATAACATACGATGAATAAGTTTTTGAAGCATTCGATTGTCACCAAATTATTTAGTTTTATTCGACTATTGTAGGAACGATGCATAAAATTCTCTTCGATGAAGAAGTCGGATCATGCAATCCATTAAATATGCACTCCGCTCCTTCCGAAGAACATGTCGGTTGTTCCGAAGCACCTACGGTACGTAAAATAACAACCCTATTTCGATAGTCAACAGTCATCGTGTAAGGACTGTATAAATTATGACAGTCCTATATAAATATAGGACTGTCATAAATTCGACAGTCCTATATAAATATAGGACTATCATAATTTCGACAGTCCTATAGACTATGTGGACTGTCAAAATACTGACAGTCCTGAAGATAAAATGCTGAACAGCGTATTTTCTTCAAGACTGTAAACATTTTGACAGTCTACTCAATACATTAGTCTATACAATTTATGACAGTCCTAATTTGGACTGCCAATTATTTGAAGTTATTAATTTTTATATTAATTTATATTGGTTATAGGACTAACATTGTACAGATGTTGTGGTACATCCTGCTATTGGGGTTGATGTGGAGAATATATTCTCAACGGATATTTGATTTGCATCCCACGAAGAAGCATTAGATTGGTGCATAAAAGTTGGAATACGACATAATATAGTCATTGTCATTGCAAGATCGATCAGATCTCGGTCGGGCTGGAAATATTTAGAGTTGTGTTGCGAAATAGGAGGTGTGTTTAGGCAGCATCGGGAAAAAAAATTGTCATTGAAAAAAAAGTCCCTAAGAAAAATGTTAGGACGAGAAATTGTGCTTGTCCATTTAAGGTGTTGATTGTAAAAGTAGAAGATGTGAAGTGGATAGTCGAAGTTAAGAATGAAATACACAATCATCCTATTCCAGAGACACTTACGGGTCATGCCTACGTGGCACGGTTGAACAAGGATGAGAGAAAGTTGGTTGGAGTTGTTCCTTTCCGGAGTTGCACCCAAACAAATTTATTCTGTCGTGCGACAAAAAGAAGATGAGAACAAGTCAACCATGATGACGATCTATAATACTTTAACGAGAGCGAAATATAATAGTATGAAAGGAAGAATGTCGATACAGCAAGTATTGAAGTTGCTTGGGGAGCATCACTATGTGGAGTACCATAGAAGAGATCCACAAAATGATGAACTCATTTCATTGTTTTGGGCTCATACTTATTGCACATACTTGGCTAGGTCCTTCGCAGACGTATTGACCCTTGATTGTACATATAAGACTAACAAGTTCAAGATGCCTCTTTTTCACGTAGTTGGGTTTACATCTGCGGAAAAAATATTTGCAGTCGCTTTTTATTTTATGAAGAGTGAGACAGTTGAGGATTACACTTGGGCGTTGAGGAAACTACAATCCCTTTACACATGATACAAAGAGCCCTCTGTTTTTGTTACCGACAGAGAATATGCGCTGATAAATGCTATAGATATTATATTTTCTCATATGCATAGACTACTATGCACTTGGCATATAAATCGAAATATCCAAGCTCAATGCAAGAGCAAATTTGAAAATGTGGATGGTAAAATCGACAAGCTTCGCTTCGAAGAATTCTACAGTGATTGGAGTCTTGTATGGCGAGCAAGTACTAAAGACAGCTACGACACAACATGGTACATGTTCAAACAAAAGTGGAAGACGAGTAACCCGACATGCATTTCTTATATCAAAGATACTTGGCCAGAACCACATAAAGAACAATTCGTATTAGCATGGACGAACATGGTGAAGCATTATGGCACAATCACTACGAACTGGGTCGAAGGATCACACTCAAGTTTAAAAATATATCTAGGATCATCGGTCGGTAATTTTGTCTCCGTTTGGCAATCGATTCATTTGATGATTATTTTTACGGTGAACGAGATTATAGCATCATTTGAGACAAGTCTCAATGTTGCAAAGCATGAATACAAGAATGAACATCTCTTGGATGCTTTAATCCATGTAATATCTCACAAGGCCTTGGTTTATTGTTTGAGGAGATTGGTAGGTCGAAGTTCGTTGGTTATGATCCCGAGGTTTGCGGTTGTTCATATCGATATTCACTCGGCTTTCCTTGTGCACATGAGATTAACGAATATCATCGTCAATCTATACATATTCCAATAGATGTTGTTGATCAACGTTGGAGACAGTTGTCGATCATGCCGACGGTGAAAGTTCACGATGATTTTTTTTCTTTGCCACAAGTGAAACTCCTTCACGCAAGGTGGTGTGTCGCATCGAAACCGGAGAGAAAATCCATTAATGTTAAAATCCAAGAAATTGCAGTCCCGATAATAACTCGATTGCAAGAGCCATATGTTGTTCGAACTCCTAAGGGAATACTACACTTAAGAATCAGTAGAGCAAAAAAAAAGGAGGTAGAGTCAACTAAAAGAGATCCATCCTTGTTTGAACATATTGAACGCAATTTAGAGCAAGTTGAGTCAAAGTCGGTTATCGAAAGTGTGGTAATTTCGAAGAGAAAGAGTAAGCTTACTATTCGAAGGGGGAAGAAACAGAAAATGAACGATGCAGTCACGACCGAGGGTTTAGATAACTTCTTTGATTCATACAGTATATACATTCAAAATTTTCTACCTGAGATACGAGATTTTATTTGGTCTATTATTGATGTTCCTAAGGATGGCCATTGTAAATTTCATGTACTCGCAAGACATCTTGGCTATTCAGTTGAAGCAGGATGAAGACAGGTTAGGGAAGAGCTGTACGAGGAGTTGGAGTCTCGTCTACCCTTCTATAGGCAGATACTCGGTGAAGAAATTGTTGGAGATTTGTTGGCAAGCATACCTTGTACTGACACAGTTACCGGACCAGACCATTACATGGATGTCCCGTCTGCTGCATACGTATTCTCTAATAGGTATATGATACCTATTGTAATTATCTCAGAAGGCATTAAACAATACTTTCTTTCCAATGTGCGCTCCCTCGACCGAACACAGACTATCCAATCTATGTTCAATAGGGCTTGTCGGACAACACTTTATCATCCCAAGGTTGATCGGTCATTCTCCTATTCCTCCACCTTCTATGCTTTAGTATAAACACGCACCGGAGGAAGCGATCGCATGGACGATACCCTACATGGATACAATTGCTGGCTATAAGAAGATGATAAAGATGGAGGATCCCAAAATCTTGCCTAAGGACTACTTTGATATTCTAATCGATTGATACATCTTATACTTTTGTATTATTTTGTAATTTTTGTATGCAATAAAAATGGAATATAACATCTTGTACTTCTGTAGCGTGAGTGCAATAAATAGTGACTATGAAAGAAATGAAATGAAGTACTGTATGTTGTGCAATGAGTCCTGTATGCTGAGCTTTGGTATATTTTTCAACTTATATATATATATATATATATATATATATATATATATATATATATATATATATATATATATATATATATATATATGTTGAAAGTCTAAATTTTTATTAGAAAAACTAGGACTGTCAGGATTTTCACAGTCCCATTAGCTATTAGGACTATGAAAATCTTGACAGTCTTAGTTTTAATCACCTGTCTTTGCACATATATATAAAACTAGGACTGTCAGGATTTTCACAGTCCCATTAGCTATTAGGACTGTGAAAATCTTGACAGTCCTAGTTTTAATCTCCTGTCTTTGCACATATATATAAAATTAGGACTTTCAGGATTTTCACAGTCCCATTAGCTATTAGGACTGTCAAAATCTTGACAGTCCTAAGTTTAATCTCCTGTCTTTGCACATATATATAAAACCAAGACTGTCAGAATTTTCACAGTCCCATTAGCTATTAGGACTGTCAAAATTTTGACAGTCCTAGTTTCAATCCTCTGTCTTTGCACATATATATAAAAGTGCCTGAACATACCAACTCAAAACTAGGACTGTCAGAATTTTAACAGTCTCATTAACTATTAGGACTGTCAAAATATTGACAGTCCTAATTTTATTCACCTGTCTTTGCACATATATAAAAGTGCCTGAACATGCCAACTCAAAACTAGGACTGTCAAGATTATGACAGTCCCAGGGACTGTCAAAATTCTGGTAGTCCTAGTTTTATTTTCCTGTCTTTGCACATATATATATAAGTGCCAAGTTCAAAGTTAAACAAAAATAACCAGTCAAAACTAGTCAAATCTAGGACAACCAACTTAAACAAAACATAACCAATCAAAAATCAAAACACAAAGTTACAACCAACTTCAAAGTTTAACATGTCAAGATTACAACCCAAAAAACTCGAAACACAAACTGTAGCAGAGTTTCATATCAATTGAAAGATGGCCTAAACTTCATGCCGTCTCTTTGTACGTTGCTCCCTATTTTCCAAGAAAAGAAAATCTTCAGTGTTGTCGATGTGCTGTAGCTCCTCATTGATTTTCATATAATTCGTACCATGGCAACTGACGAGACTTCTTCCCAACTTCTTCGCTTTCCTAGCCTATTGATGACAATTCATAAAATTCCTTAGGTTATAAACATTTACATATCTTCAAACTGAAAGTTGGTTGCCTCACCATCTTGACCAATGCAGTATACAAGACAGATTTGGCGGAGAGATCTGATGGTACACGCACAATATCGCCTCCGCGTTTGAACAACGTAGGTAGTCCGACACCAGCGTAGTAGGCGATGTAGTCGTCGCTACATTCCGTCATATTAACTGCTGCTTGTCATTCAGTTTCTCTAATAACGTGACGTTGCCACTCAGTGAAGAAGTCCGAGACCCAGTTGAACGTCGTCGGAATATAGTTTAGGGGTTTTGTACCTCTCGGAGCACTTATCATTTTCAATCTGCGCTTCAGGACTGTTTATACGTAGCCAAACTGGCGAAGCACTCTATCAGGCATATAAGGCTCATCGATTTTATGACAACTTATCAGACCGTGATATAAAGCGACTGGTTGCAATGGACGACTACTCTGTCGCAAATCACGATATGAATTCTAAACTATCTGCAACGCATAAAATTTAACATAACGTAATTTAGTAAATTATTACCAAACATAAAAAAATTAGGTCTTAATTAACCTCTTCTATCGTCATATCTTCAAGTGCATTCCGTAGGGTGGCCAATGTGTGTGGACGTTTGGCATCTTTCTTAGTTGGCTTCCATCTGCACGTTCTAGAAAAGTGCTCGTCATACCCTCGGTTAAGTTTAGCCTGCTTCAGGGTTGAAAAGTGCTCGTATATCCATGCCTTCACGTAACCAAGTTAAAAAAAATAGTCAAAAAATTTACAAATTTTTTATATTATGTATACAAGTTGACAAAGATATATCTTTACATAGAGTAGAGTCTGGCATCCGGATATTGTCTTGGAACCGACGCTGGATGCCGCACCAAGCTCGCGGTAAAGGTATGCTAGCATACCGCTTCCCCAAGATATTTCTTCAACCGTGTCTATGTCGTCAAAATTCAAGAGATATTTAACATGTATCGACGTTCCAGACTTATCCGGAATGCCGACAGCCCCTAAGATGAACTTCATATATCCACGGGCCACATTATTGCAATTATCCACTTTGAGGTCCGGATCATCGAAAGTCTCCTCCAAATATTTCAAAGAAAGTCCGTACGACTTCTTGAAGTCTTGAAGGGTTGTAAAACTCGTCGCATCAACTCCCATACAGCTTGATACATAATCCACGATATGGTCGTAAAAGTTAATGCTCGATTCGTCAAAAGTGTGATTCATCATGACTCGACCATCAACCCTAAGTCCCAATATATGATGGACGTCATCCAGGGTAATCGTCAACACCCTTTTGGGAGATAAAAAGTGTTGGTTTCTAGATGCTATTGTTCTACAAATGCTGATATGAGTGCATGGTCCACCGTCGTATATGAGTAGTTACCCAAATTTTGTAAACCGGTGGGATTGATTTTGGCCTTGACATCGTCTCCGAAAAATTCAAACCCCCATGTATTGCACTTTTTGCAGTGGTTGATCACCATTAACATACGAGAACTCTCATGAAAAGTAAACAATTGGATGAACTTATAACTATATATAAAATATAGTTATCTATAATAATTAGATGAACTTAGAACTTAGAACTGTATATAAAATTATCATAACGTAATGTACTTACCGGATTGTTCCATATTTGGTATGCAATATGGTTCTCGATCGACGGCAACATAGAGCAACCGTTTGGACGAGTCTCGACTGGACTATCTGGCTGCTGAAAAGGTCCTGAACCATCAGTAGGCCGGTTTTCGAGGGTTGGTGGCCGAGTCTCGATTGGACTATCTTTAACACCTTGTTTTTTTTTAATTTTTTTAAAATGAATTTCCTGGAATTTTTAATTAATTATTAAAAATGTCCTTCAGGGATTAATATTTTTATGGATTAAAATAATTATTAAAATATTACAAAAATAATATTTTTGGGTGTAATATTAATTATTAGATGCTGTGCAATTTTTCTGAAATTTATTGGGCTCAAAAACTATTTTTAAATTGCTAAAAATCCTATTTTTTAATAAACCAGATTGAACCGGGTTGAACCGGGCTAAAACAAGACTGAACCGGACCGAACCCGGTCCAACCGGGACCGGACCGGCCAACTGAACCCAACACTAACCCTGATGAGTCGGGTCCTACCCGACCCGAACCCGAACCCACCCCTTACCACGATACCCTCACCCGCACGACAGCGCCCGCCCCCGCGTTCCCCGGCCACGACCGGCCCCACGCCGCCCCCGGCGCCCATGACCCGCCCCCCCTCCGCGGCCACGACCCCACGACCCCTCTTCCCGCCTCTCCCGGCTACGCCCCGCCTCGCTCGGCCTCCCCTTCCCTTTAAACCCCCCCGCAGATCTCCCGCCACCGCCAACACCAAGTCACCACCACCACGCTCACCACTGCCACCGCTACGCCTCCGCCGGCTCCCCGACGTCCCCGCCGTCTCCGCGAGCCCCGACGACCCTTCCCCGGCGACGAGCCCCCGACAGCGCCGCCGTGCCCTAGCCTCCGTGACCCGCCGCCGTGCCGCGTCGCGCCGCCTCACGAGAACGCGATTTTCAGCCTTCTTCGGAGCCCTGTTCAGGTGACTGTATCTCTCTTCTCGCTGTCCCGTTTTCCGTTTCGTCTGTTGTGACGCGTAGACTGCATGACCTTCTCGATACCCGTGCAACTCGCTCGGGGTATCGCGTCCTGTGGCGGTCGTAAATTGCGACCCAAAATCAGGAAAATAATTATCCTATTTTTCCACGAAACTGGGTGCGCCCTGCTAAACGGGACGACTTGGTCATGTGCGGACTTCACCGAAAGGTGCGCGCCGTCGATACGGACGTGTGGGATTTCGCAAAAGTTGATTTGGATGTGCGTGCACACCGGAATCAACGCGTATCCGTCGACAACGCCCCGTATCGGCCCTGTTCTGAAACTCGTTGTAACTTTGTGTGTGCACGTAGTATCGAAACAAAACTTGCACAATCGGACTCTTAGCAATACGCTGGTCCTGTGACCCAAGTTTGGTTAGATTCTGAGAACGTTGACAAAATCCCGTATCGTAGGCCCCACGACTCCACTTGACGGGCGATTTTGTGATCGGCCCATCGGAATCCAGTTCTGGATATTCTGTTGGGTTCGTATCGTCGTTCTGACTTGTGGACACTAAGTTTGACGAATTTGGAGAACATTGTCTCTGACACGTTTTTTGGTGCGAAGCGGGCCACATGTGGACCCCGCTTTGACCAGAAACGGTCAATTTTGCCCCTGTATCCAAATTGGACTTATGGACAGGCAATTCTAGATATTTTATATCTTCTGAGCATGATGGTAATATTTGTTTCAGCATCCGGAGACGTTCCTAAAGATTTCACGAATACCAGAGCCACAGTTGGAAATCAAGCACCAGGCAAGTGTACCTTGCCATACTTGCAGTAATTTGGTTCATATTATTTCTCTTGATATAATTATATGATATAATTGTTCAACCTAGGACCGTGTGATATTACTTAACGTCCGAATAATATTCGGGTGTCAACACCGTACGCGGAGTTGTGTAACGTCACCTAGACATGGATATCGAGACCCTATACATTCTCGTACTTGCATCATCAAGTACGTCATACCATAGGACACCTGACACTGTTCATGAGACATAATCTTCCTGAGATATTCATGGTGATTCGGTATAGGCTACAGGATTTGTGACATAGACTTTATGTTCATAGTTATCATATGACTTGCTGCATTAGATATGATCTTGCGTGACATGGACATGAGACATCGTGGACATGAGACGTATGATTACATTGGGTGGGAAAAGATACACATGCTACAGGCTGATTTTATATATGGTGTCGTAGGCCCACTACATAGTATAACTGCTACCGGCTCCCCGACACAGAGCTTGTAGTGGTCTCAGCCTGAGTACTAGTGATGCTCTCACTTGCATATCATATAGCTGGTTACATAGTCTACCCAATTGTTATTGTTACATTTATTATTGCACTGTATTTATTTATGGCTTGAGTTATTCTTGTACCTTGCTATGTCCCCTGAGGACCTGGATCCGGATTATGTCCCCAGGTTTAGCAGAGGAGATCTATCCTGAGGTGTACGGGACAAGAGCATACATTGGAGCAGTACCAGAACCCGAGGACGAGGTCGTGCCAGAGGATTTCTCCTGAGTATTGGCTTTATATACTCAGTTATTTCTGTTTTTAGTTACTTTATTTCCTGTCTATTGAATTGATGTATCAAACTTATTCTCGGGTTGTTCCCCGAGACACTTTTATTGAGACTTGTTAGATTATATTTTATTTCGATTATTCTGGTATTGATCTATGATTACCTTCTGTGGATGGGATTAGAATAGACTGTGACTTGTATCGTAGACCTATTTATTATTGTTACAGCTTAAGTACACCCTAATGGGTCCATTAAATTGGGTTTGCCCATTGGTGTGTGCTGTTGGCCATTGCCACGGGTCCAGTCCCTCGGTATTTTGGGACTGGGGCGTGACACTATCTGCATGCTGAGAAGGTCCTGAACCATCAGTTGGTCGATTTTGGACGGTTGGTATGTCTTCATCGGAGGAGGAAGAAGAACCAAAAGTACTAGGAGCACGTCTCTTCGAACGAGTTACAGTCTTCTTCAGTTGACGTTTCCTAACTTGAGGGGGTGCCTCGGGGTTGTCACGCCCCGGACCCGCCCAGGCCGCCGCTCCGCCCTGCCCCGCCCAGTATGGCCGAAATTAACGAACCGGGCACGAATCACCGTGCCTCGGCGCGCCGGACGCGAATCACCGCGCCCGTCCCGCGGGTGCGAGGAAGGAAGGGAGCTAAGCGAATGACCCGTTCGAGCTTTCGGGGGACGTGATGCCGCACGGGCCTGGGGTTGCGCCCGTGCGAGGCCAATCGTTTAAGTTGATAGTTGGCCATCATCGCATCAATCGAGTAAGCAGCGGAAAGGGACTTGTTGCAATGCAATGCATTTAGCCAACTGAGTATTCAGGACAATCGAGGAAACTTGGGTTTCTTTAGCAAAGGCACACGTTCGTTCCATACATTATGCCCCCTTATACGATAGTATTCTCGGGGCAACAATCGAAACCAGGATTCCGGGTCTTAGGGACTGTGGCACGCCTATTGCTCTCTCGGACGATTCAGTACCTGCAAGCAAGTAAACTGTTGGTGGGTCAGCACTTTATACAAGTACTGGTGAGATAAAACAACTGAACAGAAACATGCATTCACTCAAACCAACACTAAGTAATCATGTTATAAAATATTACATTACTAGTGATCTTTCTAGTTTTACCTAGGTTCGTTTCATGCAGTTCTAGCAGAGTCATATTACATTGTTTGGAAACATGTTTGGAAACAGAGTTTCATATTGAATATGCAAGCAAGCAATCGTTCATGTTTCAGGGTGTGCGCAGCGTGTCTCGTGCGACTCCAGGGTCAGATGTAAAGCTAGACACACAATGCACATTCTTAGGGGCAGTCACTATCCAAGCCAACACAATGACTTAGCCATATACAGGGCGGTCCCCGAGTATCTCAGGATCGGCAGCTGGTTGTACAGCATACCAATGACTCTTTATCTGATGCTAGAGGCAGCTGTGACTCATGGTTGCTTTCCACTATCTCTGTAGCAACCGTGACACATGCAGTTCAGCTTTCCACCAATAGCCATTGTTCGACCGCATGCGAATGCATGGAACACTATCAAATAAACTCTAGTATGCAGACGAGACGAACCATCAGAATACAATCGTTGTTGCGGGGCAATCCGACTTATCACTTAAACACGTTCAGGCACAGTATGGTTCTCTCGAAGCATAGACGATAGTGAACATGTTCATGCATTCTAAGCAAGCAATTCAGGATTCTCGTTTAGCAGACATTGTTTCAAAGACAAGCTAGGTGAGTTCGTTCATTAACATGCAAGGCAGGTTCTATCATTCTCTTATGAAAACATTGCAAGCAAAAACTCAAGTTATTATTAAGGCGTACAAGAATCAGATAACGAAGTTCTGCTCACTCACCTGATACATAACGCCGACGCGGAGCGGGGCGTTACATACTTACCAACCAACAAAAAGTTTCGTCCTCGAAACTTCAAGGATAAACTTCTCGATATTCCGAGCAGCGATAGTGCCGTCCCTCGCCGTACTCAATCGAAACAATCAAGCAATTCAAGTTCAGAAAATATTTGCACTTTGAGAATATCTATGGACTTATTGTATGGAACGCTCTATTGCAATACCATATCGATAACATCTCAGAGTCATAGCAACGGTTTGGGCCAGAGAATCGATTCTGCTCTGATATCATTCTGTCACGCCCCGGACCCGCCCAGGCCGCCGCTCCGCCCTGCCCCGCCCCGTATGGCCGGAATTAATGAACCGGGCACGAATCACAGTGCCTCGACGCGCCGGACGCGAATCACCGTGCCCGTCCCGCGGGTGCGAGGAAGGAAGGGAGCTAAGCGAATGGCCCGTTCGAGCTTTCGGGGGACGTGATGCCGCACGGGCCTGGGGTTGCGTCCGTGCAAGGCCAATCGTTTAAGTTGATAGTTGGCTATCATCGCATCAATCGAGTAAGCAGCGGAAAGGGACTTGTTGCAATGCAATGCATTTAGCCAACTGAGTATTCGGGACAATCGAGGCAACTTGGGTTTCTTTAGCAAAGGCACACGTTCGTTTCATACATTATGCCCCCTTATATGATAGCATTCTCGGGACAACAATCGAAACCAGGATTCCGGGTCTTAGGGACTGTGGCACGCCTATTGCTCCCTCGGACGATCCAGTACCTGCAAGCAAGTAAACTGTTGGTGGGTCAGCACTTTATACAAGTACTGGTGAGATAAAACAACTGAACAGAAACATGCATTCACTCAAACCAACACTAAGTAATCATGTTATAAAATATTACATTACTAGTGATCTTTCTAGTTTTACCTAGGTTTGTTTCATGCAGTTCTAGCAGAGTCATATTACATTGTTTGGAAACAGAGTTTCATATTGAATATGCAAGCAAGCAATCGTTCATGTTTCAGGGTGTGCGCAGCGTGTCTCGTGCGACTCCAGGGTCAGATGCAAAGCTAGACACACAATGCACATTCTTAGGGGCAGTCACTATCCAAGCCAACACAATGACTTAGCTATATGCAGGGCGGTCCCCGAGTATCTCAAGATCGGCAGCTGGTTGTACAGCATACCAATGACTCTTTATCTGATGCTAGAGGCAGCTGTGACTCATGGTTGCTTTCCACTATCTCTGTAGCAGCCGTGACACATGCAGTTCAGCTTTCCACCAATAGCCATTGTCCGACCGCATGCGAATGCATGGAACACTATCAAATAAACTCTAGTGTGCAGACGAGACGAACCATCAGAATACAATCGTTGTTGCGGGGCAATCCGACTTATCACTTGAACACGTTCAGGCACAATATGGTTCTCTCGAAGCATAGACGATAGTGAACATGTTCATGCATTCTAAGCAAGCGATTCAGGATTCTCGTTTAGCAGACATTGTTTCAAAGACAAGCTAGGTGAGTTCGTTCATTAACATGCAAGGCAGGTTCTATCATTCTCTTATGAAAATATTGCAAGCAAAAACTCAAGTTATTATTAAGGCGTGCAAAAATCAGAGAATGAAGTTCTGCCCACTCACCTGATACATAACGCTGACGCGGAGCGGGGCGTTACAGGGGTCGAAGATAGTGAGGGCTGTCTCAACAGCACGCTGAACATTGCGTTCCTTACGCATCGACGCAGTGGGACGTCTTCTTATGATACATTCATCCTCAAGGCCCTTTCGAGGGTCGTGACTATAAGACAAAATATATATATATTTTTTAATATCTCAAAATTAATTAAATATTCAGGACTGTAGAAATTTCTACAGTCCTATATGCATATAGGACTATTAAAATTTTTACAGTCCTCTATACATAAAGGACTGCAGATATTTCAACAGTCCACAATGTATATAGGACTGTATAAATGTCTACAGTCCGGCATGTTATTGTCCCAAACGTTCAATTTCGAACTTGTATACCCTAAAATCGGGTTCGAGACTCCAGAAATACGTCGAAACTACATCCAAAACCTATTTTAGCTTATTTTACTATAATTTTAAGCCTCTAATGAAGATTGGAAAAAAAAATTGGAAATTTTTCGAAATGTGTCACGCCCCAGTCCCAAAATGCCGAGGGACTGAGCACGTGCACAATGGCCAGCAGCACGCACCGATGGACAACCCAATTTAATGGATCCATCAGGGCATGCTTAAGCTGTAGTCTAGCAGTAATAAGTACAAGTCTCAGATATTTCTAATCTCATCCACATAAATAGACAGATTAATTGCCAGAAATAATGCAATGGAAATAAATATGCAATAACAAATAAGGTTGTCTCGGGAACAAATCCGAGAAATATTCTGTTACATTTAAGGAAAAGACAGGAAATGAAATGCTGGAAATGAAAATACTGTGAAGTTGAAGCCGGTGCTCAGGGGAAATCTTCGGCCACTACTTCGTCCTCTGTTCCTTGTTCTGCTCCAAGGAGTGCTCCGGTACCGTACACCTCTGGGTAGTTCTCTTCAGCTGTACCTGGGGACATAATCCGGATCCAGGTCCTCAGGGGACAGCAAGGTACAGAAAATACAAGCCAAAATAAATACAGTGCAGCAGTTAATTAAACAAGAGGGTAAGCTATGTAACCAGCTAAGTGATATGCAATATGAGAGCAGCACTAGAACTCAGGCTGAAACCACTACAAGCTCTGTGTCGGGGAGCCGGTAGCGGCAATAACTATGAACTACACTATGTTATATACTATGTTTTATATATAATATCAGCCTGTAGTCTGTGTGTCTCTCCCCACCCAATGTAATCCCACGTCTCATGTCCACGATGCCTCATGTCCATGTCACGCACGATTATAACTAATGCAGCAAGTCTGATAGCTATGAATCAATTGTCTAAGAATATAAAGTCTATGTCATAAAACATGCATCCTATACAGAATCACCTTGAATGTCTCCGGAAGACTCTGTCTCATGAAATAGTGTCAAGTGTCCTGGGTTCTGGTGTACTTGATAGGACAAGTACGAGAATTATCGGGTCTCGATATCCATGTCTATGTGACGTTACACAACCCCGCGTACGGAGTTGGCACCCGACTATGATCGGACACTAAGTAAAGCCATTCGGTCCTGGGTTTAACAGTTTGGAACAAGTTACATTTAATTAAATCAAGTAAGCTACTATGTCAAGAATTACTGAGATTTGGCAAGCTTTACTTGCCCACTAATGTATAAACAAGTCAAGGAAAATAAGTAGCAAGCTGCAGAGTTTGGCAAGGTACACTTGCCTGTGGTTCCGGTTCCAGTTGCGGTTCTGACTTCAGCTGAAATTGCAGGCGGTACTCCGATTGCTGAAACAAATATCACCATCAGATCCAGAAAATATCAATCAGCTAGAAACGCCTGTCCTTGGGTCCAATTTGGAGACAAGGGCAGAAACGGCAGTTTCGGGCCAAAACGGGGTCCACCGGTGGGCCCGCTTTGCACCGAAAAATGTGTCCGGGTCAACGGTCTCCAAATTCACCAAACTTAGTATCAACAGGTCAGAAACGCTGATACGAACCCAACGGAACTTTCAGATTTGAATTCCGATGAGCCGATCACAAAATCGCCCGTCGAGCGGGGCCTGTGGGGCCCACGACACGCGATTTCGTCAACGTTCTCAGAATCGAACCAAACTTGACCCACAGGACCAGCGTATCGCTACGAGTCCGATGGCGCAAGTTTCGTCTCGATCCGACGTGTGTACACAAAGTTAGGGCGCGTTCCAGAAAGTACGGATACGGGGCGATGTCCGCGGATACGCGTTGATTCCGGTGTGCACGCACACCCGAATCAGCTTCTGCGAAATCCCACACGTCCGTATCGACGAGGCGCTCGTGTATGTGAAGACCGCGCGCAACCAAGTCGTCCCGTTTGGCGGGGCGTACTCAGTTCCGGGGTGAATCGGGGTCTGGGTTTTTTCCTGTTTTTGGATCGCGGTGTGCGATCACCACAGGACGCGATGCCCCGAACAGTTTGTCCGGACACCGAGAGGGTCATACAGGCTTCGCAACGCAATTTGCGGAATCGAAAACGGAGCTACGAGCAAAAAGTTACACGCACCTGAAGGGGACCCGAAAACCGGGGTTCGAGTTGTGTCCGACACGTGTCCGACTCGTGTCGGACACAGGGAATTAGGGCTAGGGTTAGGGCTTGGGGTTCCCGGCGGAGACGGCGGCTCTGCGGCGGCTCAGGGCGGGGAGGCCGGCCGGGCGGAGGGGCCGAAGGCAGCGGGGGCACGCGGCGGCGCTGGAGGCGGCGGAGGCGGCGCGGGGAGCGGCCGGAGCTGCTGCTGTTCGGCTCTGCGGGGAAGGAGGTGGACGGAGGAGGCCGGCTCGGCGGAGGAGGCTGCGGGCGGTGGTCGACGGAGGGCGCAACGGCGAGGCGGAGCGGCGCCGGACGCGGCGCACGACGCGGGGACGACTGAGTCGTGGGGGAGAGGGTGGAGGCCGGGTCGGGTTCGCGGGTCGGGCGGCGGAGATGGATCCGACCCGACCCGCTGGGCAGAGTCTGGGCCGGGTTGGGTCGGTTGGGCCGGGCTGGGCCGGCCCAACGGGCTGGGTAATATTTTTTTTTTTAAAATAATAATAGTAATAATAAATAATAATAATAATAAATAAATTAATAAATAATTAAATAAATAGTTTTTAGGCATTTAAAAATAGGTCCGGGGTCCGATAAATTCCAGAAAAATTGCCCTAAGTCCAGTTTTTCATTTTACATCCAAAAATATTATTTTCATAATATTTTAATATTGTTTATTATCATTTAAAAATTATTTAATAATTAAAACCCTGTTTTTAAATTACAGAAAAATTCCAGAAAATTGTGAAAAATCCAGTTTTTTAAAATTTTGAAAATTCAGGGGGTTTACAAAATGCAATAAAAAATAAAAAAAATTGAGAAGGACAAGGAGGAGGAATAATTGTACCTTGATTCTTTTGAGAGTTTGGGAGCCATCGATTAATAGTTAAAATTTGAGGAGATGAAAATTGTAAAATTTTAGGTTTCAAATGGAAAGAGTGGAGGAGGAGGGCTCCGGCCGGTGGTGGAGGTTTGGGGGATTTGGGAGTAAGCTTGGGCTAGTATGAATAATATTTGAATTAGTATAAGTAAACTTTATTTATTAATGGGCTATTTCAGGACTAACCTAAAGTATTTTTTGTATTTTTTGTAGTGCCTTTGTCACAAGCCTTATTAGGCCAACGACGACCATTTATTCCTCTCCTTCTTCCTCGAGCCTAAGAATAATAACTCTCTCTCTCCTCTCTCTCTCTCTCTCTCTCTCTGAAGCCATGGCTGGCCTGGAGTCCTCAACCTCGGAGATCGATCTGGACCGTCCAAATTTGGAGGAGTACCTGACCTCCGACTCCCTTCTACAGCCGCGCCACCACCAGAAGCTCCACTTGTAATTTGTTCCTTTCCTTTCTCATAACAATTTGTATAGTCATTTCAACAATTGGGTTGTGATCAAAATCCAATTTTTATGCCAATCTCCCCATCTTTTCGGCGATTTCAGTCCATTTTTCATCTGAGTACTGAGCAAAATCCCATTTTGTTGACGGTGGACTCAAAATTTCCTTCTTCATAATACTGTACTCATTTTATGAAATGGGTTGTGATCAAAATCTGATTTTTATGTCACCTTCCATTTTTGGGGGTGATTTCACTCTACGTTCTCATCTGGGTTTTGAGCAAAATCCTATTTTGTTGATGGAAGACTCAAAATTTCTTTGCTAGTATAACTTCTTTAGTCATTTTATCGAAGGGGTTGTGATCAAAATCTAATTTTTTTGGTGTCATAAAATTCAAAAATCGACAATCTTCACTTTTCTTTGGTGGTTTCAATTCAGTTTCTAGTCTGTGTACTGAGCAAAATCCTGTTTTCTTGATGGAATGCTCAATATTTCTCTCATCGTAGAATTTTTTGGTCATTTCCTGTTACAAGTAGTGAAAAAATTCCATTTTTTGTGAGATTTATGTCAACTTCCCCTTTTTTGTTGATTTGAGAACATTTTCTCATCTGGTTACCGAGCAAAATCCAATTTTGTTGACGGATAACTCAAAATTTTCTATGTAGCTTCATTTCTTTGATAATTGATAGTAATTTCCCTTTGATTTGTTATATAAAACCCCACTTTATTGCACATATGCCAAAGTTTCAGCTTCCTAAGTCCTCGGTTCTTCTCTCATTTAGGTTTGGTTAAGTTTTTTTCTTCTTCTTATTTAACTGTTGGTAGTCTGTAATCTCAGCCGAACAGATGATGAAACTCAAACTCAAGCCAGTCTGGATAAGTATGACTTTTCCACTGATATTATGTTATCTAATTGCAGGAGGGATTTGATTGACATATCTCCTACTCTAACCGAAGCTGCTGGTGCCATCATAGATGTGAGACTAGATAATTTCCCTCTGTTGCTTTGTATTTCCAGATTGATATTTGATTGTGCTGTGAGGAGGCATAAAACTAGATGAATCTGAGGTGTTTATACTTTATATATTCTTATTACAATATACAATAATTAGGATGTAATTTACTATCAAGTAATGGGCATCAATATGGTCCTGTTTGTTGTTGATGTCCGTTACTTTTTACAAACTTGTTATTGAAAAAGGAAATAAAATAAAAAATAGCCCGCCTACTGAATCTTATTTGGTCTTATGTTGGTAGGTATTGATACTTGATAGTACTTCAACACCTTTTTGTTCAAGTCAGAACTTTGTCATGACTCTTACCAGTAACAACATAAGAAGTTCCTCGGGTATATAGATTTCATACCACCTTCTCTCTTCTGTTCATAATAGAGCTTTGCTCTTTTCTTGCCAGTTCCTTGACCTCTAGGTGTTTCTGTAGGACTTGGCACATATTTGAACTCTAGAGAGGTTCCTATTCCTGTTCTGAAATTTTAGGTTTCTTGCTTTTTCCCCTTCTATTCAGATGGATTTTGTTGGGTGTGTGT